>JAVTVY010002756.1:0-35819 GCA_036873755.1 Hanleya hanleyi | reverse complement strand
CCGGTCCCTAGCATCACTGTTTCCAGTCATACGCCTGACAACAACGAACATTTTCTGGAAGATGCGGTGGATGTTCCCAGCGATCTCTTACCCGAAGATCATCCAGTGGGTGAGATGTATCGACGCCATTGGTCCATGATCCGACACTGCTTCCACCGTCATCGCCCTATATTGAACTTGTACAATTTCCGACTGACCGACCTCACCCGTCAACGCAGCTACGTGGAAGCCATCTTCAATGACCAACCTACGTCCTTCACATTAAATGTAGCATTTTGGTACATCTTATGCCATAAAACTGACGCGTGAATTGTGCTATTTCTATTTCAGTGCCATCAACCCAGTGTACGACCATCCTTTCACAATCACCAATCGGGCGTCGCTAGAAACGATGCTGGCCCAACTGGACACTGTGGATCCCTTGGAATGGGCCTATGAACAGCGTCCCAACACCAAGTGGATAGTGGAGAGGGTCACCAATGTTACGTTCTTCGTGGTTAAACTGACCCACCACCCCATCGGATGAAAGTATTCACCCATGCACTGATAGATACTCAGAATGCGCAAACAACTATCTGAGGATATGTTTCCTCAACGGTATCCTAGCCTGTCCGATGACGATTAGAACAAACGGTTCAGAGCGAACATGGCCGAAGATGGAACTTTCTGAAATGGCGACTTCTGATTGGACAAGAGTAGCCGAGAATACATCTAACGGACCGGAACGAATATGACAGATGCAAATGGTGGCCTCTGATTGGACAAGAATATTCTTGAATTGTAAATATACCCAACGCGGCTCCCCCAACGTGGGTATGATGTAACATTGGGGAGAATAAACTATATGAAAAAAAAACTTCTTGTTGTTGTTGTTCTCTTATGTGTGATCATTGTTGTTGTTGCTGTTGTTGTTCTCTGTCCGGTCTATATCATGGTGTTATGTTAGAATGTTAAGGTGTAACGACGGGCGTCGACTGGCATCACTGCATTTCGAAGAATTAGTGACAATTCCATGGAATATCAGAGCTTCTGAGCTATTTCACCTGGGCGTTGAAGCATTAAGAATGGCGTTGGTGGGCGTTGCTACAAGATGACACCTCACACGACGCGTTCGCACCGCGGATGGTCCATCTCTACACCAAAAATGCCATCCTTCACTGCTTTGAAATGCTCACTTTCGCTACTACTCGTACTGATGACGTCACCAATGGCGTCACAGATGCTGTGGATATCAACTCGGAATGTACACCCCGAGAGCTACAACATGACACCTCTCCAGGACGCATTCGCAACGCGGATGGTCCATCTCTACACCAAATACCTTCCTGCGCTGCCCCAAAAGGCTCACTTTCGCTAATACTCCTACTGATGACGTCATCGATGACGTCACAGATGCTTCGGACATGCCTCAATTCGGAATGTACACCCCGAGAGCTACAAAAATGACACCTCACACGACGCATTCGGACTAAGGATGGTGCATCTCTACACCAAACTCACCCTCACGCACCCACAAAATGTCCACTTTGGCTACTACTCGTACCGATGACGTCATCAATGACGTCACAGATGACGCGGACACCCCTCAAATCGGAATGTACACCCCGAGAACTACAAGATGACACCTTCAGGACGCATTCGAACCGTGAATAGCCCATCTCGATCCCAAATACCTTCATGTACTCCCCGAAAATGCCCACTTTCGCTACTACTCGTACCGATAACATGCAGATGACGTCACAGCTGACGCGGACATCCTCAATCGGAATGATACCCCGAGCAACAAAATGACACCTCACACGATGCATTCGGACCAGGTTGGTCCCTCTCTACCCCAACACCTTCATGTACTGCCCCAAAATGGCCACTTTACTTACTACAACCAACTGCGCATGCGCAGATTGACGCGACACTGTTCAAACACGCCATTCTGACTCCTACCCCTAAGCTTCACTTTGACACCCTCCACGACCCATTCGAACCAAGGATGTGCCTCTCTACCCCAAACACACCCTACATAGCACCAAATGCCTTTCGCTACTACTCGTACTGATGACGTCATGATGATGTCACAGATGACGCGGACATCCCGGACGTACGCCCGAGAACTTCTGAATGTTACCTTCCAGGACGCATTCGAACCGTGATTAGCCCATCTCGACCCCAAATAACTTCCTTCACTGCCCCAAAATGGCCACTTCACTTACTACAACCAACTGCGCATGCGCAGATTAACGCGACATGCATTCAAAAACACACCATTCTGACTCTACCCCACACAAGCTTCACTTTGACACCTCACACGACCCATTCGAACCGTGATTAGCTCATCTCTAACCCAAACACACCCCTACATAGAACCCAAAATGCCTGTTTTCTATACTACGGCCAGACTGCGCATGCGCAGACTATTTAACACGGACGAACCATTAGTGTAGTCAAGTGCTCCTTCACGAGAGCTTCAAAATAAGACCTCACTCGACCCCATTGGACCATTAGGGACTCACCTAGACTCCAACATGTCCACCCCGTATGGCCCTATACACCCATAGCCATGCAGTATAGGCCTATGGGCCTATCCAGGCCTTGGTGACTTTTTTCAAAAATTTCACCGATTCGCTCCACAACACTTCCTATCGTGTTCTAAATGACGAGACGAGTAAAACGAGACCCCACAACCCTACCGCAAATGTATAGAAGTACGTTTCCCAGGGGGGTAAACATTGAACCTATACCCCAGTATGGGACTATATGGGGCTCGGTGACTTTTTTCAAAAATTTCACCGATTCGCACGGGGACACTTCCTATCATGTTCTGAATGACGAGACGAGTAAAACGAGACCCCACAACCCTACCGCAAATGTATAGAAGTACGTTTCCCAGGGGGACAAACATTGATCCTATACCCCAGTATGGGACTATATGGGGTTCGGTGACTTTTTTCAAAAATTTCACCGATTCGCACGGGGACACTTCTTATCATGTTCTAAATGACGAGACTAAGAAAACGAGACCCCACAACCTATACCGCAAATGTCGAGAAGTAGGTTTCCCAGGATGGTCCTATACCACCCCATACCCCATATAGGCATTTTCACGTAATTTAGGATAAAGTCCGTGTTCCGTATTTTTTCAGGAAAATTTTTACATACACCCACCCTGGAACTAGGGGAGATAACTCTATTGATAGACAAGCCCCGTTAAGCCCGGCGACCTATATACCCCTCATACCCCATATAGGCATTTTCCCAGGTTTTTCGATAAAGTCCGTGTTCCGTATTTTTTTCAGGAAAAATTTTACATGCACCCACCCAGCCATCAAATACCCCTTCACCTAGGCTTCACTTTGATACCTCACTCGACCCCATTCGACCATTAGGGGCTCCCCTAGCTCCAAAACGGCTATTTCCATACACTTGGGCCACCGCGCATGCGCACAATGCCGATATTTCAATCCCACACCCACCCCACCAGATGCCCCCTCACATAAGCTTCACTTTGATACCTCACTCGACCCCATCGGTCCACTAGGGGCTCCCCTACATCTCAAAACGATTATTTCCATACCCTTGGGCCACCGCGCATGCGCAGAATAACGCTATGTCAACCCCACACCCAGCCCATTAGATGCCCCTTCACATAAGCTTCACTTTGATACCTCACTCGACCCCATCGGACCATTTTATCTAGGGACTTTTTCTCCGCGGAAGCTTTTTCCCGAGACCGAATCACCGCCAAAACCGCGGCCAAACCGCATCACCGCGGATGAATACATCCTGAATACATCCCCTCCAACAATTGGAACTCTTCTGGATTGGAGGTAGCTTTTGGTCCTTCTGCCGGAACTATACTGCACTTGACCTCTGTGACCCTCCCGTGACCTCCCGTGACCTCCACATTTCCTCCACAAATCTGCGCAGAAACACCTGCGCACTCGTCAAAATGCGGTCTGTAATGCACTTATACTACTACTATCATCTTCCATAAAACGAGCTGATGTGAGGATTGTAGCGTAACTGGACTATATATTGAACGCGTAATGGGAGCTGGATTCCAAATTGTGAGGTACCGGACTCGTCGGACTAGAGGTCACTACGAAAGCCGAGAGGAGACTTCTGACTTCCGACTTCTGACTTCCGACTTCCGACTTCTGACTTTCGACTTCTGACTTCCGACTTCAAACTTTTTTTTTCATTTATAATGCATTACATCTTAAATTATGAAGCATGGAATAACACAATACCATTATTATGGAATATTGTGCTTAAAAACCTGCTTGCATGTACTTATAATAATCAGATAACCATTGAATTTTATCTTGAGTTATGTTCTGATTATTAAAATGCGATAACTTCTAATGTAAATCGAAATACCCTATGTCACAAGTCAAAGGCGTCTCAATTACATAATATAATTGCAAAAATTGATACATTACGAATAATCACATTTATAATGCGCCCTTTCCACATTAATCCTCGGACAATGCTGGCGGCGACAGGTGCACAGCACGTGGACCACCGCGTGATCTCCGGTTCGTTCTCATGATCCCTCCCTTTTGTCTATAAAACGGAGCGGGTTTTTCATGTATTGATAACTGATGTAAATATGATAATATGCATGGATCAAATATCCCAATAAAGGACTAATAAGCTTACATTTATGATAATTTTGACAAATTCAGGTCGAAAATATACCAGTCATTAACACTTAAAATATATTCTGGGTTAACCCTATCTGGCCTGGGCTTTTTGGGATCTGTCCAAGGGGGCATTTCGCCCCCCCCCGTAAATATTTTAAATTCTATTCAACTGATCACAATTACTTCCAAAGCATGGTCGAATAATATAGTATGATAATTTACGCATCAATGCGACAAGGCGATGCCATTATATTTATCGATTATTCAAATATTATTTACGATTTTCTGACACAAAAAAACTAAACCTAATTTTGTCAAGCCCAAGCCAAATCATATCATGAGATCGTACCATTACTCCCAAATATAATTAACAAATAAGATAAATATTGTTTGTATCAAGGCATTTTAGTTCTCTCTCCTCCCTTCTCCAAAACTTGATTATTTTGATTTTGACTTCCGACTTCTGACTTCTGACTTTCGACTTTCGACTTCCGACTTCTGACTTCTGACTTCCGACTTCTGACTTCTGACTTCCGACTTCTGACTTCCGACTTCAGAATTTTGTACATCCATTCACCCCTTGCAACTTTACCTTTACAAACATGATAATAATACCTATATTTCCGTCTGTGACTTTGTACTTTGATCTTTCTGATTACTAGTATCGGCAATTTAAAAGGGAATCCCAATGTTCTAGGTCCAGTTTAGGCCACGGTTACAGAGACATTGCGTTTGAAGTTTAAATCTGCTATTGATGGAATTTATTGCAAATGATATTTGGTGATGTCACCAAATACTCAAGATAATGAGCTAGATTATACTGGAATTGTCACAAATCTATAAGTCTAATCTCTTTATTTGTAATATTGCTTATTTATAGCATCATGAAAACTAGTTCTAAAAAGTTCTAAGCATTTATAGAAATACGGTTCTCATATCAACAGGTTACAAAGAGCTTTATTTTGGAAATTGCACGGGTTATGATATCTTATTAAAGAATATGAAGTAACAAAGGCCTATGCGTTTCATATTTATTGAAAATTCATTTCAACTAACACACCTCCTTACACAAGTTCATGGACAGCAAAGATATCAGAATCATAAATATCCTTATTCGTCTATTTTAATTATCTCATCAATACCTCATTTGCATATCAAATTTTTAGCAGTTCCAGAAAGTTTCTCATCAACCATATTTACAAGCAAAAAAAATGAAAAAATAAATTAAACATTGAGAACAATGGGGGCAATTTCAGAAATATATTGCAACAAAATATCTCCCCCACAGAAATATTAATTTTCCATTTGAGTTCCCGTTTAAGTAATCAAAATTATGAAGAGTTTTGGAGAAGGGAGGGGAGAGAACTAAAATGCCTTGATACAAACAATATTTATATGATTTGTTAATTATATTTGGAAGTAATGGTACGATCTTATGATATGATTTGGCTTGGGTTTGACAAAATTAGGTTTAGTTATTTTGTGTGTCCTAGGAAAGCAGAAAATCGTGAATAATATTTGAATAATCGATAAATATAATGACATCTCCTTGTCGCATTGATGCGTAAATTATCATACTATATTATTCGATAATGCTTTGGAAGTAATTGTGATCTGTTGAATAGAATTGTGCAATTATTTTATGTAATTGAGTCGTATTTATCTGTGGCATTAGGTACATTACCTTACCACATTTTTTTAAATATTTACGGAGTGTGGGGGGGGGGCGGCCCCCCGCCCCCTGGACAGATCCCAAAAAGCACAGGCCAGATAGGGTTAACCCAGAATATATTTTAATGGATAATGACTGGTATATTTTCGACCTGAAGTTGTCAAAATTATCATAAATGTAAGATTATTAGTCCTTTATTGGGATATTTGATCCATTCATATTATCATATTTACATCAGTTATCAATACATGAAAAACCCGCTCCATGTTATAAACATAATGGAGGGATCATGAGAACGAACCGGAGATCACGCGGTGGTCCACGTGCTGTGCGCCTGTCGCCGCCACTGCATGGGACATGACAGCATTGTCCAACGATTAATGTGGAAAGGGCGCATTAAATGTGATTATTCGTAAGGTATCAAATTGTGCAGTTATATTATGTAATTGAGGGGCCTTTATAACTTGTGACATAGGGCATTTCTACATTAGAAATCGAATTTTAATAATCAGAACATAGCTCAAGATAAACTTCAATGGTTATCTGATTATTATAAGTACATGCAAGCAGGTTTTTAAGCCATAACAATGATACTGTGTTATTCCATGCTTCATAATTTAAGATGTAATGCATTATAAAAGAAAAAATCCTAATTCTGAAGTCAGAAGTCGGAAGTCGGAAGTCAGAAGTCGGAAGTCAGAAGTCCCCTCTCGGCTTTCGTAGGGTCACAGGCGAAAAAACACGATACACCAGATATCAACTCTAGATCTATTTTTATTCAGGCCAATATTATCTATAATTTGTTGCGAGCTGGCGGCCGCGTCCAAGGGCCTGGGTGCGGGTCCTTCCGTGCACTCTGAATGTTTTCCCCCCGGCAGCGGAACTCGGTCTGCTCTGGGGGTGGGGGGTGGTGGGGGGGGGGGGGTGCGTACGCGCCCCCCGAACGAACCCCCAGTCAACGAGCCTGTGAATCCATGGTGATTATATATCGTACATTCTTTACCACTAACAAATATTTTTTCATTTAAAAATGAGAAGTCTTATAAAAAGTTATATAGTCGCCTTGATTGTGATTGTTCATTTAAATACCATGTTGGTGTTCAACATCCCTTCCACGAGAAACAGCTCTTTGTCACTGTTTGCCGGCTCACTTATGTGGCACTGCATGGTACAAGGGATGCACGGCATGGTCTGCATGACCGTTGCCCATCGTACCACGATGTAGTGCTCAAGTAAATCCATCCATCCACACTGTTTGTTTATATGTATAGAATTTACCAATTTAAGAAAATCGCAGTGAACCATATGGGCTCGTCTAATTCTATTAAAATGATAACTCTACGATCTCCTATCTATGTCCTTGTATTAACTACAAACTAACTCGAAGGATGCGTTCGCTTACATTTTGTGACGTATTTGCTTGTATAACACAGCAACGTGACACCTGCCATTACCCTCTTAATCCCATCACAGTTACACATTTAAATGCAGGTATTACGTACATTATTACATGAAGTAACTGGTCTGTGGAGACATTTCTTCTGGGGATATATTTTCTACATTATTATATATAGTGTACGCAGTCACGTGAGCTCGTGGCATTGTATTTTTATGTAGTAAACAAAGTCACGTGTAAACTGTCACTCACCGGACATTAATGATCTGTGAATGTTTCAGGTTCTGACTCCTCATGCACGCAGAAGAAATAGACGTTTCTTTCCAATGACCCGACGACCAGACGTAAGATCCCAGAACGGTACGTTAATACCTAAGGTGGCTGGCGCAGTGCCAGGAACCAGGCCAAAACGACGTTAAAGCCCCGTGGATTTCGTTCGCACCGGCCGAGTTAATATAAACTGTTCGATGAATATAGGGAATCGGAGAGAGCCAGGTATCTAGACAGACACCAGGCATAAATTGGACCAGTTCATGGAGAAAGGTCGTCACGTGACTGTCTGTGATATAATTATTTGTGGGCGCCATAACATCTTCAAAGCTCAGGTCACAGTAACCCGTATCATTCAGTTTTCCTACCTCAATATCGACGATTTCCAAGACCAGGGAAAGAATTCTCGTATTCCAAGCCTTGGTCATTCGCTACAAGGATAAAGCCGTACCATATCTCGCCAAGCCGGTCTATCGGTATAACATTATTTGTAATTGAGATTGAATTTAGCAGCATTATTTGGCCTTGTTAAATATTTAATTCAATTCTTTGCATTGTGAGTTTGAAAACTGTTTAATGTTATGGTGCTAATACGCGTTGATATTATAAGGTTGCGATGCCATTTTTGCTCGTCTAAAACGACCATTGCAATAAAGTACTTATTACCTACATTTGATGTAATTCCGAATTATTGTGTGTATTGGTTTTATCAGCATTTTAGCGTATAATCCCCCTGGGATACTGTTTATTTTTTTTGTAACCTACCAAACAACAGGGGAACATTGGACACTTATGTGAATAAATAACATTTGAACAACCATTTCCAGAAATAACACGATGGAACGAAAAGCAGCTTCCCTGAATTAGGTACCATGAAATATGGACTGTTATTCAGAACCAGTATAGATAAAGCGAGCCTTTGTATGGCGATTGATCAGTAGTAGTAAAAGAAACGATTCTCGCGGATTGACGACAGCCGGCGCTACCGGGCCGGCTGACCTTTGTGACGTCACTGCCGGTTCCGCTAACGTGATCGGAAATGACATTTTGACTCCTGCGTATGCGCACAATACCGGATAGCATGGTGCGCATGGGTCAATGGTCACATCCCGTCACTTGTCGGAATCGGAAGTGATGTCACAAAGGTCAACCGGCCTGCTGGCGCGCCCTCCCGTCATTCCGCGAAAATTCGTCTTTTGGTCACTTCCGGTTGAGTTTTGCTAGAGGTTAACCCTACTTTGAATACTCTTCAGTCACTTCAAGGTTATATGCATGATATACAAATCGGAGCTTTTCTCGTAATTTCTGTGACGTCGTCAATTCGAGGGCAAGCAAGACGCAGTACGTCATATTCCGTAACAGCATCAAAGTGTGAAGTGAATGCATTGGGAGTTATACATACGCCCATAGACTGCACTGTATAGACCCGTTAGTATAACTGGCGACGCGGTCAATGCCCTTACGGTTATAAAATATTCTGTTTAGAACTACAAAGGGTTAAGAGATCATAACATACTTTGAATCTTTGAATACTCTGCATAGTTACTCCATTGTTTTCATTCAGCTGGCTCTAATCAGTTTTTTGGGATCATGTGCAATCAACATATTTATATCATTGTGAGTCCGTTACTGTTATTAAGTTGTGGTGATATCCACTCTAATCCTGGGCCTCCGAATCCCGAGGAAAAGCCACTCAAAATATGTCACATTAATACTAGGAGCCTTGCAGCTTTCGACACCGAATTTTTTTTACTAAATTCAAAATTGACGAAATTGATACCATATTAGTTAAATTTGTATATCTAAATCATGGTTGGACAAATCTTTCTTGGATGAGGATACTGTCTTAGAAAATTATACGATAAAGATATCGAGGCTCGCACGGTGGTGGTGTCGCAGTCTATGTAAAAAACACTGTTTAGGCTGTCGTAAACGAGATTTTTAAACAGCGTCTGAAATCTTATGTTTAGAAATAAGCGAAGACAAAAATAAAAATAAAACGATGGGTTATCGCCCTCCAAATCAATTACTGGATCTCCTGACATGTCGGTAATTCCGGGAATGTTCGGTAATTTCCGAAGGTCAATTTGACTACATTGAATACACCCCAGGCACTTCAGTGCTATATGCTTAGCAATACATGCTCTTTCTAGAGGGAGAGGGAGAATCTCCATGACACTGGCGGGATTCGAAGTAACAGGCACTATAATCTGGCACGTTGTCATCTCGGCCACGGGTTCGTACATAATACGGAAGGTTGAAAACCCCCGATATACTTTAGGTACTAAAGAGGACGGGTTCCCGACATTAAAGCACACTTGTGACGTCACTCTATTGTCCCGACGCTCCATTATTTTTAAGGAATGGAGAGTTGCGTGAACATTGCTTTCTACGGAATGGAGAGTTAAGGTAGCTAGAGCCTGTACCAGTTTCAAGAGGAACACACGCAATAGAATATCCAGTACATTTACTAATGCTGAGATAACGCATATATACGACATAAGATTACTAAGCTACGAGGAAATTAGTGTAATATGAGCGAGCCCTACGACTCGTGTTCCTCTATGATAGTATGCTTGTAAAACGCTTATATACATGGCAGATAAACAGGCCACTTTAGTGATGGGATGAGTGATTTGCATATGACGAGTTGCGAGTTCAAACGGGAGTTGCCTCCCATACCGTCTATGGGTTTAAACGTGTCTACCGTGTTCTACTTAAAGGACTGAAACCTGATGACATTTTGCACCACTTCCATCCTGTGATACGACGTACATCCATGACAATTACACGACCGGTTGGCATCATAACACAGTTAAATTACCTCTTCAACCACAAAACAGTTCGAGTTACGTTCTTGTGTACAATCTACTGCATGTGAGACCAAGCGCACCAGGCAGAATCAGCGAGCTTAATTCAGAGTTCATCATTTACAATGTTATCTTCATGTCGTCTTAAATGACACATTATCGCGACATCGTCACGACAACTTCAAGCCTTGCAGCACATGTACTGCTTTGACAGTTAAACTAGTGTCGGCGTTAAAACCATGGCTTTTGTGAGTGGGTGTGTTTTAAGTAGCGGAATGTCCTCGTAACTCTCCATTCCTTAAAAACAATGGGCCTCGGCCCCTTCGGGGCCTCTGCTCCATTATTTTTAAGGAATGGAGAGTTACTCGGACATTCCCCTCTACCTATCTCCTGCACTATGTTCAACATACTGGCAAGTGAGGAACTCATGGACATTTTTCTTGTTGTGTACAGTATGGAGTGTGGCACCTTGTTTTTCTTTTCTGTTTCACGCTGTAGAGTACGATGGGAGGAGTCCCAAGGTCATTGCTAGTCTTTCGTTGAAAGGTTCTGACGTTCAGGCAGGCATGGGATGGACGTTTTGATGTAGAGATAGGCCATCTTTGGTCCAAATGGACCGTTTGACGTGTCATATTGAAACGCTCGTGGGGAAGAATTCGACTGGGGCAGTTTGCAATGGAAGTGACGTCAACCTGTTCATGCGCCGTCGTGAAGTAATAGAAAAAAGGGCATTTGAGTAGACGTTTTGGGGTAGAGTTGGACCATCCGTGGTTCAAATGGGGCGTGTGGGGTGTTAGTTTGAATCGCTCGTGGGGGTTTGTAGTGGAAGTGCCATCAATCTGCACATGCGCAGGCCTGAAGTATTTGAAAAAAGGCATTTGAGTGGACGTTTTGGGGTATCGTTTGTTTTGGAAGTGTTGTCAATCTGCGCATGCGCAGTCGGGTAGTAGTAGTAGTAGTATAGAAAAAAGGCGTTTGAGTGGACGTTTATTGTAGAGGTGGACCATCCCTGGTCCGAATGTGACGCTGGTGGTATCTTATTGAAGATCTTATCGGGTGGAGTCAGACTGCGGGTAATACGCCCATGCGCACTGGACGAGTAGTAGAGAAAAGGCAGTTTAGGTGGTGAGCAGAAGCGTATTTGGGGGGATAAGGGCCATGTTTTGTATGGCTACCTGGTAGTTAATTGTGTGTGTGTCTGTGAGTGAGTGGATGTGTGTGAGTGAGTGAGGAGGAGGAGTGAGGTGAAGAGAAGTTATCATATAGCGTCGTATGTGGATCATTTGGGAGGGGTTTACATAATAGTATGGGTGTATCGGACGCATCGTCGGCTGCTCTTGTTCAATCAGAAGTCGCCATTTGGTGTTGCATCTGTCTTCGGCCATATTTGCTCTTGTACGTTAGACGTATTCTCAGCTGCTTTTGTCCAATCGGAAGCCGCTATTTGGTGTTGTGTCAATCCTCGGCCAAGGTCGCTCTTCTCCATTTGTTCTAAGCGTCTTAGTGCAGTTCCGGATACTGTAATGGTAACATATCCTGTTACAGTTTGCGCATTTTGACCGCATTTTTTAGGGCCTCTGTGGGTGGTAGCTCCATATTCTCTTCCAAGTGACGCTTGATGGACATCAGATCGCCTCAGAATGAGCATTAGGGCCCCTTCGAGGCCTCTGCTCCATTATTTTTAAGGAATGGAGAGTTACTCGGGCATTCCCCTCTACCTATCTCCTGCACTATGTTCAACATACTGGCAAGTGAGGAACTCATGGACATTTTTCTTGTTGTGTACAGTATGGAGTGTGGCACCTTGTTTTTCTTTTCTGTTTCACGCTGTAGAGTACGATGGGAGGAGTCCCAAGGCCATTGCTAGTCTTTCGTTGAAAGGTTCTGACGTTCAGGCAGGCATGGGATGGACGTTTTGATGTAGAGATAGGCCATCTTTGGTCCAAATGGACCGTTTGACGTGTCATATTGAAACGCTCGTGGGGAAGAATTCGACTGGGGCAGTTTGCAATGGAAGTGACGTCAACCTGTTCATGCGCCGTCGTGAAGTAATAGAAAAAAGGGCATTTGAGTAGACGTTTTGGGGTAGAGTTGGACCATCCGTGGTTCAAATGGGTCGTGTGGGGTGTTAGTTTGAATCGCTCGTGGGGGTTTGTAGTGGAAGTGCCATCAATCTGCACATGCACAGGCCTGAAGTATTTGAAAAAAGGCATTTGAGTGGACGTTTTGGGGTATCGTTTGTTTTGGAAGTGTTGTCAATCTGCGCATGCGCAGTCGGGTAGTAGTAGTATAGAAAAAAGGCGTTTGAGTGGACGTTTATTGTAGAGGTGGACCATCCCTGGTCCGAATGTGACGCTGGTGGTATCTTATTGAAGATCTTATCGGGTGGAGTCAGACTGCGGGTAATACGCCCATGCGCACTGGACGAGTAGTAGAGAAAAGGCAGTTTAGGTGGTGAGCAGAAGCGTATTTGGGGGGATGAGGGCCATGTTTTGTATGGCTACCTGGTAGTTTTTTATTGTTTTTTTTTACAAATAAGTTATTGGCTCGGTTCCAAATTTATTCCAACCTATACTCTTTTAAAAAACTTTTTTTTTTTCTTTTTTTTTTAAATGTTTGAATTTATTATCCGCATATTTATAATATACATATATACAAATATATATAGTTCGTCTGACCAGCATGAGGTATTAATTACAGTTAGTATGTCGATTTCTATTATTAATTACTTACATTTATTCGAGTTTACCCATGTCACCAGTCAATTCATGTAACTGTATGTACATAAATTCATCAAATAAATTATTGCAATAAATTATTACTATTACTACTGAAGAGTCGTAGAAACGACGATACCGGTTTAGAAGAAAATATTAATGTAGTAACCCCAGCATATACTACTAGTTTCGTGGTTTTTTCAATATTTATACACATATATGTATAAAGTATAAGCAAGCATACTAAAGAAACACACCAAAAAAACAAAAAACCTTAAAAACCAGGACACACGTAAAAAAAACAATAATAAAAAAAAATATTGAAAAAACAAGGAGAAAAAAAACAGAAAAAAAAACAACAAAAACTTGGGGTTCAAGACTAGAATAAATATGTTATTTCTTAAGCACGTAATACCATATCAGTTTCTTTTACTTCCAAGTATCTGCTGGGCCATCATGGTCTAATCAAAATGTAATTTGAACATTTCCCATTTCAAACATGGTGAAAGGTCTAGTTTTGATTCATAATTTTCAAGGGTGTAGTGATTACGAAATATATGTTTGAGGGTTGGAAAATTTAGCTGTCTGTCCAGAAACTTATTTTTATAGATATACATTTTTGTTAATATCATTAGCGTGTTCAGGCCACATATATTTTTCCCCCATCCCACGACCATTTCTTTTGCCGTAATAATGTAGTCCAGCCCTATTTCCGTTTTTAGCCATTTTTGAAGATTAAACCATAATGGCTTGACCATACTGGACTGGAAGAATAGATGTTCGAAGGTTTCACTTTCTGTTTTACAGTAGTCACATAAATCGTCACTGGTGATACCAATGCGATGCAGCAGCGACTTTGTATAAATAATTCTATGTAGAAAGCGATAGTGGAAGTCTCTCAATTTGGTATGTTGATAGCAATGTACATTTACTTCAAAAACGCTGGGCCAATCTATTTCACCGATCCCAATAAAGTCCTCCCACTTTAGTTGTGCATTGGTTTTTTCATATTTTTCCGTGTTTAGTATATCATAGAATCGTCCACACCCCTTCTTTTCCCTAGCAAGTACGCCTAGTTGATGAGGAATAGTTGGGGTGTATTTCCAGTGTCCTACATCTGTGGAATTTTGATTGATAATCTCTATCCAGCTTTTTGGTATACTTTTTATTACCCTGTTGTAGTCCAAAAAGGTCCCCCGTATATTATAACTAGCCCTAATTTCCTCAAATGATTTTAATGTGCCATTCTCGTTGAGAATATCCTTAATGTAGCGTATTTTATTATCATACCAGTTTTTTATGAATAGACCTTTTATTTTAGAGTTTAGATTGTACCATAAAGGCTCGTTAAGAATTTCAGACAGTTCCTGGATTGGTAGTTTTTTATGAACGGATTGCCATGCTCGGAGGACTTCTTTCCAGAAAGGGTTACTACAGTTTTTTATCATATCTGTAAGCCGTTCTCCCCCACGGTTGAACAAGGTTGATGAGAGCATGTCCCGGTTTAGATATTTCCATTTTTTGTCATGAAATGCTATGCGCCTCATCCATGATATTTTTAAAGCCTGTACAAAGTTTTGAAGATTTATCATTCGTAACCCCCCAATTTTGTAATTTTGCGTAATGACACACCGCCTGATTTTATCCGGACCGCCATTCCAGAGAAATGTATACAACACTTTATTAATGGATTTCATACAGGCCTCAGGTGGGTTTGGAAGGGAAAGGAAGAGGTGTATTAGCTTAGACATTGCCAGCGATTTTATGACTGTTATTTTTCCTAAGAGACTTAGATTTCGCATTTTCCACTTGCTCAGCTCTCTCTTCAAATCCTCTATTTTAGATAAATAGTTGTATCTCCACATGTCAGTAAAGTTAACTGTTGTAAAAGTGATTCCCAGTGCAGTAAAGTCGTTCACCCAATCCAGACTCTCTTCCTGACATAGCCTGATGTCAGATCCAGTAAGTGACCCTATCCACACCGCTTTTGTCTTTTCAATATTTATTTTTAAACCGGAAAATGTATAGAATAGATTTAGACAAGCGAGTGCCTCTTTTAAGGAAGCCTTTGAACCGTCAAGGGTTAGCTGGGTGTCATCTGCATATTGACTGATTTTAAACTCCACTCCTCCTAGCTGTATCCCTTTGATGTTATCATTCTTTCGAATCATGTGTCCAAGGACCTCTGCGCACATTAAAAAGAGGTACGGCGATATTGGATCGCCTTGGCGGCATCCCCTACCGACATTGAACGATGGTGACAAGTGACCGTTTTGTATAATTGATGTTTTAATATTTTTGTAGAAAGAGGCTACCCATTTTTGAATATCATCGCCAAAATTGAACTTTTTTAAAACACTGTCCATAAATCGCCAGGAGATAGAATCGAATGCCATCTCAAAGTCTATTGACAAAATGAGCCCCGGAATTTCCCTTTCCCTTGTTTCGAACATCAGATCATAAATCATTCTGATGTTTTCTCCAATATAGCGGCCAGAAATAAAACCGTTCTGGTCTTCATGAATAATTCGATCGAGAACGGTTTTGATTCGGTTGGCTATACAAGTTGACGCTAATTTGTAAATTACATTTAGCAGAGTTATTGGTCGCCAGTTTTTCAATAGATTTCTTGGTTTATTAGGCTTGGGTAAACAAGTGATGACACCCAAAACTACCTGGTAGTTAATTGTGTGTGTGCATGTGTGTGTCTGTGAGTGAGTGGATGTGTGTGAGTGAGTGAGGAGGAGGAGTGAGGTGAAGAGAAGTTATCATATAGCGTCGTATGTGGATCATTTGGGAGGGGTTTACATAATAGTATGGGTGTATCGGACGCATCGTCGGCCGCTCTTGTTCAATCAGAAGTCGCCATTTGGTGTTGCGTCTGTCTTCGGCCATATTTGCTCTTGTACGTTAGACGTATTCTCAGCTGCTTTTGTCCAATCGGAAGCCGCTATTTGGTGTTGTGTCAATCCTCGGCCAAGGTCGCTCTTCTCCATTTGTTCTAAGCGTCTTAGTGCAGTTCCGGATACTGTAATGGTAACATATCCTGTTACAGTTTGCGCATTTTGACCGCATTTTTTAGGGCCTCTGTGGGTGGTAGCTCCATATTCTCTTCCAAGTGACGCTTGATGGACCTCAGATCGCCCCAGAATGAGCATTAATAGTCTCATCGACAATAGGAGCCCAAAAGGCGTGTTCATCCTCAGTCAGGCTTCCCCGGTAGTCCGTGAGCTACTAGGGCTCACCTTGCACCCCCCACTACAGACCGAAACTATGTTTTTTATGTGCTTTAGGACATGTCAAATAAGAAACAATTTGTTAACAGTCGATAAACTGGGACTCACTACCCTTTTAATCACTTTGAAATTACTCCTGTGTTAATAAGTACAATTTTTGTGACAATAGGGGGTAGGGTTACAAGAATAGTCTTATCTTCCATAATTATTATCCAATCTTTATAATGTTGGCCACATATTATTCAGCATTGATTGCTGCATCGAATATTTACAAGATAATATCACTATTTGTTGGGTATGACGTCACACAGGGACCATACATACAAAAGTAGGAGTAATAGTGAAAGCGGGCGTTTTGGGGTGCATGAGGGTGTGCTTGAGCGATTGAGGGACCATTCTTGGTTCGAATGCGTCGTGTGAGGTGAAAGTGAAGCTCTCGGTTTGTAGACCACGACTTGAGGGATCTCCACATGATCTGTGACGTCATTGGTGACGTCATCAGTAGGAGTAGTAGCCAAAGTAGGCATTTTGAGGGTTTGAAGGAAGGTTTTTAGGGTAGAGATGGACCATCCGTGGTCTAAATGGGCCGTGTGTGGTGTCATCTTGTAACTCTCTGCATGTAGATGACGAATGGTATGGTTTTTGTTGGAAGTCGCATCGTGCTACTCATGCGCAGTTGAGCAGTAGCAACAAAAGATGTCATTTTGGGCGTGGGCAATGACATGTTTCGGCAATCAAGGGACCCATGTTTGGTCCAAATGGACATGTTGGGGTATCCTAGTGAAGCTTTCGTGGGATAGTCAGATAGGCGTGTTTTTCATTGGAATTCAGGCCAATCTGCGCATGCGCAGTTGGGGTGTAGTAAGTAAAGTAGTCATTCTGGAGATGCGCAGGGGTATATCTGAGAGATTGATGTCCTATATCTCATCCAAAGATGGAGAGTGCGGTGTCATCTTGAAGCTCTCGTAGCCATTTTAGGGGTGCGTAGTGGTGTGTTTGAGAGACTGAGGGACCATTCTTGGTCCGAATGGGACGTGTGATGTATCATATCGAAGCTTTCGCGGAACAGCGTCCGACTGGTCCGGTGTGTCATAGAAGTAGGGGATATGGCTAGCATGCGCAGACAGCAAATAGTGGAAAAGGGGCACTTGAATGGGATTTTAGGTTCTAGGTGGACCATTAGTGGTCCGAATGGTTTGTGTGGGGTTTCGTAGTGAAGGGCTCGTGGGGTGGCGTCGGATTGGACTGGTATCATCGCACGCATCCTGGTGTACCATATGCACTACGGGCTATAGTGTACGGGGTGCACCACAGGTACGTGCGCATGCCTGCGTTGACATCACTTTCTATCTCCAAGACCTTCAAGCTCCGACTCCAAGAGCTCCGACTTCAAGAGCTCCGAGCTCCAAGTTCTCAACCGACCCATCCCACAGGTCCGAGCTCCGTAGTTTCTCAAATGGCGGCTACTGATTGGACAAGAGCTCAATACTACTGTCAGATTGCACATTTGCAGAATGATGATACTAGGCTACACACCAGTCCAATCCGACGATACCCTACAAGCCCTTCACCACGCAACCCCACACGACCCATTCAGACCACGGATGGTTGACCTCGAGGCTAAAATTCCATTCCAGTGCCCCTTTTTCACTATTTGCTGTCTGCGCATGCTAGCCATATCCCATATTTTTATGACACACCGGACCAGTCGGACTGTTCCACGAAAGCTTCGATATGATACCCCACACGCCCCATTCGGACCAAGAATGGTCCCTCGGTCACACAAACACACCACTACGCACCCCTAAAATGGCCGCTTTCGTTACCACTCGTACTGATGACGTCACAGATGACATGGAAATCCCTCAAGTCGTGGTCTACACCACGAGAGCTTCACGATGACAGCCTATACTCCATCTTTGGATGAGATATAGGACCTCTCTCAGATATACCCCTGCGCACCTCCAGAATGACCACTTCACTTACTACACCCCAACTGCGCATGCGCAGATTGGCCTGAATTCCAATAGAAAACACGCCTGTCTGACTATCCCACGAAAGCTTCACTAGGATACCCCAACCTGTTCATTTGGACCAAACATGGGTCCCTTGATTGCCCAAACATGTCGTTGCCCACGCCCAAAATGACATCTTTTGTTGCTACTGCTCAACTGCGCATGAGTAGCACGATGCGACTTCCAACAAAAACCATAACCATTCGTCGTCTACATGCAGAGAGTTACAAGATGACACCCCACACGGTCCATTTAGACCACGGATGGTCCATCTCTACCCCAAAAACCTTCCTTCAAACCCTCAAAATGCCTACTTTGGCTACTACTCCTACTGATGACGTCACCAATGACGTCACAGATCATGTGGAGATCCCTCAAGCCGTGGTCTACATACCAAGGGCTTCACTTTGACACCTCACACGACGCATTCGAACCAAGAATGGTCCCTCAATCGCTCAAGCACACCCTCACGCACTCCAAAACGCCCGCTTTCGCTACTACTCCTACTTTTGTATGTATGGTCCCTGTGTGACGTCATACCCAACAAATAGTGATATTATCTTGTAAATATTCGATGCAGCAATCAATGCTGAATAATATGTGGCCAGCAGTATAAAGATTGGATAATAATTATGGAAGATAAGACTATTCTTGTAACCCTACCCCCTATTGTCACAAAAATTGTACTTATTAACACAGGAGTAATTTCAAAGTGATTAAAAGGGTAGTGAGTCCCAGTTTATCGACTGTTAACAATTGTTTCTTATTTGACATGTCCCAAAGCACATAAAAAACATAGTTTCGGTCTGTAGTGGGGGGGTGCAAGGTGAGCCCCTGTAGCTCACGGACTACGGGACGTAGCCTGACTATCAGCAAGCGAGCTGTCTGTATCAGTGGATAGACACTCAGCAGGCCCTGTATTAGACTAGTACCCATCCACTGCGCATGACCCGCTATCGCTAAGCTTGTGGACCAGTATCTAATAATGAAAAGACGTAATGGCGGCCAAATTTGAGCCCATACCTTCAACATGGAGTGTTTATGAAATGGCTTGATGCGTAGAGGAAGTGCTACACATCAATGTGAAAACTATCGCTCAAGATATGCGTCTATTTCATCTTGCTTTAGGATTTGATAACGGATGGTGTTATATGATGATATTCTGTGAAAGATTATTTCTTTTATCGACCTTCCGTTCGGCCTTGTCAAGAACAGGCTGTACAGCTTGACGAGAGTGTCTGTGGGTCCGCGTCAGCCCGTAACGTCACAGCAGAATTTTACACAACGTCACAATACGACGTTATAATGAAATTGTTAATCCGATTGTTGCATAACGTCACAAATACACGTCAACAGGTCATGACATCGCCGCTACAGTGAAGGTCGGCATTATTAGAAGCCTGTCGTCAATCGGCCCAACGTTATTAGACGACGGCGGCCAGTCTAGCCCTGTATCTGTATCAGTAAGTGAACTCTCGGAATCAGCCGGTACCTTGTGCCTCGTCTTCATACCCATGTATATTCTTTTGGTGTCGCATCATATCGTAGTGTCTGGTGAAGGTTTGCTCGCATTCAGAACATGTATTACCCATGTTGACGGTTGAACGTCGACTGTGCACGATTTTGGGACCGGAATTGACCTTTGACCCCCTGCGCACCATGTTATCTGAGTCAAAGGTCACTTCTGGTCACGTGTCCGGAACCGGAAGTGACGACACAAAGGTAAACCGCCTTGTTGCGCCTCCTGTTGTCAGTCCGCGAGAATCGGTCCTTTTACTACTACTTTCGTCATTTGTTCGTTAATATGTAACAGCGATGTATTCCGTGTAGATAGTTATATGTACTGTTCGTGTAATAATCCACAAGTATAAATATCACCTACAGAAAAAAATCAAGGGTACCACTAGGTTCTTCTGGTGAATTTACAGGTTGTCAGATTGTCCCATTCACCTCGCAGCCGTCATGTAATATCTAACCGCCGAGATTTTTTAGCTGGGAGGAAATGCCGCTCTGAATAACAAGATTGGAATCATCAACTGCCGTCATCTTATGTTGGCCGTCCGTAATGACGAAGAGCTGAAAAGGCTGCTGGATAGAGTGTTTATCGCTCGAAGAGATGTCCTGCCAAACATGGCAGTCCGTCCTGCTATCGAAGAATCCAAGAGAGACCGCTGAGTGTCTTCGCTGTGATAAAGAATGATAAATAAAACAGCCCTATTTTTTTCGGAAGAGGAACTTTGCACAAAATTTGAAAACAGGAACCTGCACCTCTCCTTGCATTATTTATTTATTTATTTATTTATTTATTTCCTATGATAATATTATAGAATAATTTTTCAATGATTTAAATTAAGTTCCTTGATTGTTTTTTCAGCTATATCGATATTAACTTAATTACATAACTATATTATTAACATACATAAATAACCTGGACTCAGCGTATAGGGCACAAAAAGCACGAACTGATTATCAAAATTCTATTTGAACTTCCAGTCTCATAAAGCAATACACCGAAACAAGGGAAGTTACTCCTGCTGGAATTTGGAGAGCCGTTCTGTTCTGTTCTGTTCTAATTTTAGCCGAACAGATATTTGTTTCAATAATTGTGCCTGCAGAGTAAAATAGCTCTAAAAA
Source organism: Hanleya hanleyi (assembly GCA_036873755.1). Lineage (NCBI taxonomy): Eukaryota > Metazoa > Mollusca > Polyplacophora > Lepidopleurida > Hanleyidae > Hanleya > Hanleya hanleyi. The sequence goes on along the minus strand of JAVTVY010002756.1, from coordinate 14,429 downwards.
CATATGACGCTGGTGTTTTATATAGATCTGGATTGCTGCACCATAATAATTATTTAATCATGGGTGTAAAGCTTTATATAGGGGAACTAATATTTGCTTGTATGATTCTTGGCTACCAGAGGGCGATATGATTAACAGTGAAATAGTATATTATATCCTATTTCACAGCAATATATACATCAGCCTTTGGGGCATTGATATTCAGGAATTATGCTCTATTTACACATTTATTCTGGCGGTTATATGTGCGATTATCTGGGTTGTTTGTTTGTTTTTTTTTGTTTTTTTTTTGTTTTTTTGTTTTTTTTGAGAAATTGAAGAAACTACAGTCTTACAGCTTTTTGTAAGCAGTCAAATTTCGAAGTGTACAACAAAATAAGAAAAGAAAACGATTTCCCTATATTCATGTCAATTGAAAATGAATAATGGACTTGGAATTTCCCTTAAAATTGTAAGCAACATCTGAACATTTAGCTATATGACAGAATATCTCAAATGTATACTTGATGTTCCGCCTACCTACATCTTGGATTTTTATGTTTTCTCCTATCTTTTAACATGCAGTTTGTCACTTTTCCGTATCTTTATTGACGAAAATCGACATAGCGAAGGGTCCATTTCCTGTGGCTGAGTTTAATCAGTAATGCCTTTTTATGCCTAAAAATATAAGTACAGAAATTGATTGTAGTTTAAAATTCCATTGACATCATGCGTCTTATTTCTAAGATTCTGTCATTCATACGAAAAATGATCACATTATTTTTTACACACTCTCAAATATATATATATTTACTTTTGTTCACAATGAACTGTGTACATTTAATAGTACACACGCAGTGATTGTGTGGCAGAGATATACAAAAATGTACAAATATCACTGTATACTTTTATCTGACAAAACTACTGTGTACTTTTTTGTACATAATGAACTGTACATTTAATAGTACACATGCAGTGATTGTGTGGCAGAGATACACAAAAATGTACACACATGTACACTTTATCTGCTCAAACTACTGTGTACTTTTTTTTAATAAACTTTGTACATTTAATAGTACACGACATGATTGTGTGGGAGAGATACAAAAACCTGTACACACACGCTGTATACTTTCATCTGACCAAGGGGCTTAACTCTTATCGGATTAGCTAAAGTGTGTTTTTCTTATCCTTTCCAAGTTTGTAACTAAATTTGATAATGGTATCCCATTCTTTATCAATGAAATTGTGCGAAACACTATTTCAGATGTATCTAAGATCCATGTGCATGTATACGACTATATAGTTGTCGTTATAATATAGTTGTCGTTATACACCTTTTACTACATGTACAAACAGTCTACACAGTATTCTTCATTCTTCCAATAAATAACTTTGTGACCTGTAGTTACCGGTCATACATTCGGGAAAACCATTGCCACCCAGCCTATACCCAATATATATATATATTGTTTTCATTTGAGTATAATTAAAAGAAATATGAAGATTATTTTTCTTCCTTATATAATCATTTTTGTTTAAATAAAATGATCATGACACCGTGATTGTGTACTGTTTTGACCTGTCATTTCTTCATTAATTAAGAACGATCAGCGAATTCAATCAGACAATGCCAAGTTTGCGTCTTGCGTGTTATTTCATTATACTCAGAACCAGACTCAAATACATACCGTAATATCCGCATCTCGAGGTATCGTTGTTGTTGGTTCGGAAATCCCTCCTTTCATCTAGGAGCACCCTCTTACAGAGGTATTTAGAAGCTTGCAGTAACCCCGCCGCTTACTAGGGTGGTCAAGACAGGGTCAGTAGCAGTCGAGGTCCCGTGCTGTGCAGGCTGTGCAAGTAACTTATTTACAGTGCATTGACACCTCCTGACTGTACATAGACCCGTCCCTTTTTCTGACCAGGTGTGTGCGATGTACTACTGTGAGTAGATTTATATAGCGGTCACTGAAAGACACCCAGGTACTTTATTCTCCAAGAGCCTCCGCTGGCGAATGTCTAGCGTAGCAACTAGTTCCACCATCGGTCCATATTACCCTGGACACCGAATAAGCCCAGCGCCTTGTGAATAGGCGAGTATATATGTAACCCACGCCAGCTGTAGCACTCCGGGTCAGAGTCAGACACTCTAACCATTCGGCCACGACACGCTCACAAATAGGAGTGATATCAATAGGACTGACGTAATGTAATCTACGATAGCACAGAAGTGCTATAGCTTCACAATACACGAGTCGACATCCCTATTGTTCTTAGCAGAAGACTCCAGGTAGGCTAACAAAATTCAATTAAATCTCAAAATGTCAATGATCAATTACAAACTGCGCAAATAAACTGCATTAAATAACTCGAATATTAAATCAATTACACAACAAGCAGCCAGAGGATGCCGAGTCCCCCGCCAAAATGGCAGCAATATTTTTTAGCATTGTTGGTCTCGGGGAGAGGGGGGGGGGGGATATACATGAGGGAGACAACTGCTACTTCATAGGCGTTGGATGCGGAAGGGTCTTTCTGCCTTCCCAAGTTTTAAAATCAACTCAGAATGGTTGACTGAACGTTTTTCTGCTTCTGTAATATAAATTATGTAACCGAGAAGCGACCCCAAGTGACATCTCAATGCATATTATCTGCAAACCAAATTTGACGAAAAGCTGAATGCATCCTCAACCTACATGTATTGTCTGGAAACCAAATTTTAAATTTGCCACCAGATGTCGCCACCTGTCATGTGCCTGTAGGTGCAAGTGGGCGAAGTGCAATCCCAAGGATCATCTCATGGCATGGTGTATCAGCATACAAACTTTGGTGCAAGTGAGTGAAAGGCAATCCCATGCAACATCTCCTGGCATGATACATGCATGCTAAATTTGAGAAGAATCCGATGGGCATGCAGTGCTCAAGTTATTGGCCAAAAACAAATTTTGTCATCAGGTGGTGTCACTTTCTGAGCAGAAGTGGATAACGCAATCCCAAGCAACAGCTCATGACAAGGTACAATGTATATGCATGCCTAATTTGGGAAGAATTTGATGAACAGTTCTCAAGTTATTGCTCGGAAACCAAATTTCGAGCAACATTTCAAAGCGTTTCAAAGTTATTGCTTGCAGCACAAAAGAACGGAAAGAACCCTAGTGGCGCCACCTAGAGGCAGATCTTTCTGAAACGCAATACCAATCAAAATCTTGTCACAAGAAATGCATATGCCAAATATTGAAGAAACTAGATACAGTCGATCGAATACGATTGGAGGTATGCCTTTTGCATCTTTAGTAAAGGAAACATTCATTATTTGCGAAGAAAGTAAAAACGTAAAAACATCATTAACATGGCCCCATTAGATGCCTTGAAGGTAGGTACCCAAATTTAAAAGAATCCATTAAGGTCCAACAGTTACTGTCTGGAAATGCAATTTTACCTTGGCCCTCAGCTAGCGCCATGTGTAGGCAGATAGGCATAAAAAATAGTCCCAACCGAGATCTCGAGGCAAGATCCCTTGACATTGGAAATAGAAAATGTTAACTTGGCCTACAGGTGGTGCCACCTATGAGCAGATCGACAAGAAAAACAATACCAATTGAAACCTTCAGGTAAGGTACATGACATGTATACCAAACTTGGAAAGAATTCATTCAAGTATTAAAAAGTTATTGTCCGGAAACATAATTTTAAATTTGCCCCCAGGTGGCACCCCCTATAGGTGGATCGGCATGAAAAACAATGCCAAACGAGAAATTGAGGCGAGGTACCTACACACCAAATTTGGAATGAATCGGTTCAGGTTTTCAAAAGTTATTGTCTGAAAACACTTAACTTTGCTTTCAGGTGGTCCCCCTATCAACATGAAAAACATTCTCAAGCCAGATCTTAGGCAAGGTACCACCACACCAAACTTGGAAAGAATCTAATAAGGTTTTCAAAAATTATTGTTTGGAGATGCACTTTTAACTTGGCCCGAGGTGGCGTCACCCAGAAGCGGATTGGCACGAAAAACAATTCCAAGCAAGATCTATAGACAAGGGACATATTTACCAAATACAAAGACATGGGTCTGTGCCTGATAAATTGAAACCTTTTGGGGTTGCAATTATCCCAATATTGCAGACAACACACAAATTTCAGCTTCTGCCAAGATATATTGGAGATATACATGCTCAAACACAATATATGAGGGTCGGGCGAGGGCTAGTTTGGGAGATAGAGGGTGCGACTCGGCGCCCTGGGGATGGGGACATGCTCTTCTTGAGGGTAGTGGTAGGTGTGCTGACATGAAAGCCATAGAAAGCTCCCTGTACATGAAACAACCACACTGACAACTGCATGCCATCATCTGTCAGTCCGAAAAACCACAAGGTGGAATTCAATTCAATTCAGGAAATTGATCATATGCACAGTGTGCACCCAAACTTTAGGAACTCAGTTAATATAGTAAGTTACACATGTGGACACAAATGGTTCCTGCAGAAGCTTTAGGTTAAATCATATGATGTGAGATACAATTAGTTGATAGCAAAATCGAAGGAAATGTTGTCCTTCATTTAAGACGACACGAAATTCAAAAAAAAAAAAAAAAACCTGATTCCGTATTTCATGTTATACATCTGAAATAAAATATGGTTTGTGCAAAAGCTTTAGGGTAGTTAAAATTGAAGAAATGTTGTCCTTCATTTAAGATGACACGAAATTAAAAAAAAACAGGGGTTCAGTACTGCGGGGATTTCCCCGCCAGTTATGTCATATTATACTTCTGAAATAAAATATGGTTCATGCAAAAGCTTTAAGGTAAATCATATGATGTGGAATAGAAGGACTGGAGAGCAAATTTAAGAAAATGGTGTCCTTCATTTAATTGACATGAAATTCAAAACTAACAGCGAGTAGCAGAAGAAAAAATGACAAACGCATTTACGGATGCCTAATTATTAGACAAAGTATTTGGAAGTTATCGCTTGTGAAGAATTTGAATGGGAACCACGGACATGCACAGAAGATTGGAAGAAGACCCAGTGGCGCCACCTTCAGGTGGATCTTGCTGAAATGCAATACCAACCCATGTCTGGTCACAAGGAGTGTATATGCTAAATTTCGAAGGAATCCGACAAAGCTATTGGAAGTTATCGCCTGTGAAGAATTTGAACAGACATCCACAGAAAACAAAGAGAGCAAGACCCATTTTAAACTGGAACGGACACGAAGAAGCGAAACTCAGTGGCGCCACCTTCAGGCAAATGTTACTGAAATTCAGTATGCAACCGCGTCTTCTCACAAGGAATGCGTATGCCGAATTTCGGAAGAATCCAAGAAAGCTTTTGGAAGTTATCGCTTGTGACTGACATCCACAAACACAAAGAAGCAAGATCCATTTTGACCCAGTGGCGCCACCTTCAGGCAGATGTTGCTGAAATGCGATACCGACTGGCGTCTTGTCACAAGGAATGCGTATGCCGAATTTCGGAAGAATCCAACAAAGCGTTAGGAAGTAATCATTCGAACAGACATGCACGGACATCCACGGACATGCACGGACATGCACGGACACATAGAAGCAAGATCCATTTTGACCTAGTGGCGCCACCTTCAGGCAGATGTTGCTGAAATGCGATACCGACTGGCGTCTTGTCGCAAGGAATGCGTATGCCGAATTTCGGAAGAATCCAACAAAGCGTTAGGAAGCAATCATTCGAACAGACATGCACGGACATCCACGGACACATGGAAGCAAGAACCATTTTAAAGTCCCCCGGTCCCAAACTCTGGGAAGATAGTGTCTTAGCCTTATGGACTTTTGTAAAGGTCACCGTTGTGGGCGTAGGGACATCTTTCGCGGACTGACCCTTTTTAATCAAAGCAACCAGTTGACGAAACTTGGAGATATGGAAATTATTCATGTCCAATTAGTTTATCGTTATATATACAATACAGAACTTGAGCTGTGACATAATTTAGACATACGCGAATAACTGTGTTTCCCAAGTACTTTCGACAGGGCTATGAATACTGAGTCATGGCTGCATGTTTATTTACAAGGTCGTTGATCTTCAGGCCTTCAAATTACTAATAGAAGAACGGCATTAGTATTGTGGCTGAGCGCCATTTTGGAATGAAATCGTGAAATGCTGGATTGAAGATGACCGATCTCGGCATAGTAAATGAACATGTTATATAAAAACATTCCGCATGACGGTGAATGACCTCCGTGGCCTAGTTTTCCAAAAATCCAAGATGGCGTCCAGTATATCTGTCAAGCATGTAAATATCCGTATTTCTGTTCAGCGTTAGTCTAAGACGTTCATTAAAATGACTAAATATACCTTTGCGTTGTTCAGAAATTAATATATTGGTAATTCTAACCCTTTGCAAAAGTAGTGTCAAAAGATACTATTTTAAAGTTGAACCTCGTATCGTAAGATATATAAACTATGTATTATGAAAGAGGATGTGAAAGTGCTGCGCAATTGTTGCTGAACCATGCTAAGTTGCACAAAGCATGTCATCTGAGTTTTCCCAGTTAAAAACTTGAAAGATCGAAAGATCGCCACAAGAACATCGAATAAATAACGCTGGTTCGGGGAAACAGAAGTCTAAACACTAATCACTTGGATCCTCTGGTAGAACCGAGGAATCTTCTGTATGTACGCTCAAGGAGTGCTGCATATATGCTCAACGGTGACTCTATAGGCAAGTCTATGGAAGATATGGCTACCCTGTTGCAAGATACAGAGCTCTTATCACAGATTGCCGGAGGAGATTTAGCGGCAAATGTTTATTGGAGCTAAATACCATAATATATGTTTGATGGCTTACAATAATTGCTTCAGAATTTTGAAGAGAAAGAGACAAGTCGTAGGCAGGTAGAAGTTGAGACATTGTAGAATCCCAGGTGTCCCCAGAGCCACTTTTCTACATTGAAAGAAATGTTGAAAAGAGAACCTACATATTCAGGTTCTGAGTTACGTGTAGTATGTGAAGAGCGAATAAGCAATCTGGGATTGTCGAAGACCATCAAGAAATCCAGGCTAAAGAATAGGCTCCTAGCACACTCTCTGGTGTAGTCAGGAGTAGTTTGATTAAGGACCGTAATATACGTGGGTTACCTCTTCAACATCGCTTTTAATGTAGGAAACTATAGTTTAGCAAACACCCGGGATTCTACGCAGTATTCAGTTTCAACCGCACTTCTGTAGGTCACAAACCCCTAAATGGTTCTGGGGTGCAAGGTGGTATTACGGATCAACGATTGGCCATTATATCAGACTGGGCGGAAAATGGTTTCTGATCTATTTTTAAATGTTTCTACCATATTCAACTCTAGAAAATATCGAAATAAGATTTCCAAATTTTAAGAGGGGGAAAATCTGGGCCAGTTTATTTAGCCGCCCCGCAAATCCGATGCTCAGATGTCAGGTGGAATGCCATCTTTTCTGTCGGTTCTGGCTCAAAACGATCGTGGGAAATGTATGCTGATTTTTTTCATATGTTTTAGCAGAAAAGCTAAGCTACATCATGTGATAGGTCATTCATGGTGACGATGTTAGGGAGTATTGTTTTCGCCAGATGTGCGCAATGAATTTACTACATAATAAGTAAGGCGATTATTTAGTGGTTTGTGACCTGTAAGCCCTCAAACATCTATTATTATCACATGTTGCTTCAATAGTAACTAAATCTCCTCCGATATCAGAGATAACATGCATTTCGGTGTCTTGAGCTGGTCAACCTTCTCCCTCTGACCCGAATCGGCTTGTTGTTTTTTTTGGTGATTTTTCGGTCTTCTTTCACATCCACTTCATTCCAAGTCGACGAGCACTGCATCAAGTTCCTGAAAGCCCTTGCCATTCCTTACTATAGCATCGTACTATTTCAAAGCTCCCTCGTCAGTTTTCTCCACAGGACACTTGAAATCCCCTCGCCTCTCACAACAAAAAATACAACTTCAGTAGAGTACTGAAACTTACCACACGGTATCTAAAAAAAATGCAGGATGGCCGTCATGGTGACGTGACCGTGACGTCATATTCGCTGAAGCTATTTTTTCAGCCCGATTTATCGAATATTTTATTTTTCGATTTTTCTTTTTAAAAACCACTAAGTATAATAGACAATAACTAGTTTTACCTAATTACTTTCTAGTCATTTTTCGCCAGAAAAAGTGCAAAGAAGTGGGCAAAAAGGACTGAAAACACGACTTTCTGGGATACATGTCCGCCATTTTGAATTTACCCACGATCCTCTGCTCTGGATGATATGCAAATGACCTTAAAATGACCCCAATACGATAAGCTAAAAGGTCACGAAGTTTCAGCCCCCTAGGTTTCGTCGTTTTGGAGCAGCAGAGAAAAGTTCACTAAGTGGGGAGGGGGCGGCGGAAAGTGCCCCTCCCCCTCTCCCCCCCCCCAACAAAAAGACCAGGTTGGGTTAAAAATCATATCTTTTGACAATATTTATGGTTGTAAAGGGTTCGAGGTACCAATATATCAATTTCTATGCTTCACAAAGGCATATTTGATCATTTTAATGAACACACTAACCCAACAAGAAGAAGAAATACGGGTATTTATATGTTTGACAGGCGTACTGGTCGCCAGCTTGGATTTTTCGAAAACTAGGTCACTCAGGTCGGGCACCGCCATGCGGAATGTTTGTGCATGTCATGTACATTGACTCTGCCAAGTTTGGTGCTTTAATCCAGCATGTCACGATTTCATTGAAAAATGGCGTTAAGCCACTAGACTATGGTAGCCATACCATTCCATCCACTTCTCCAGACTAGTATACCCGTGTGTGGAATGAGTAATGAATGAAATTTTCATCAAATCCTTACAATTGCAACCGTTTATCCTCACCGAATGATTCTTTACTACTTCCAATTTTGAATACTTGGAAAACGGCTGCAATTGTAAGGATTTGATGAAAATTTCATTCATTACTCATTCCACACACGGGTATACTAGTCTGGAGAAATGGATGGAATGGTCTGCCTACCCTAGACTATATGCGGTGTCGCATTGAACGGCGTGGTGAACTTATATACCTTCTCCTGTCTTATCAAGACTTGGACACCGACTTTCGCATCCAAGTAACGGGCTCCGCGGCGCTCGTCAACATTGATTTTAGCCATCCTCTTCGATGCGGAGTGTCTATCTCGAACTTGAAGCTCAGAATAACTTGACGTCCTGATAACTGGGAATTTCCCTCTCATCTTCCATTTGAAGAGTAACTGGTAGTGTGGTCAATTCCTCTTATATTCAGTGACATATTTCCTCAGTTGGCGTTCAAGTCAAGTCTGTCTGAATGAGCGATAAGAACTCGTTTGAGCAGAGAGGCGTCCTGGCGCTCTACTTTGCCATTTACTTGAGGCCACTTGGGATTCGATCTCAGGTGTTGGATTCCGTTGCTGTCGCAGTAATCGCGAAACTCGTCAGATAAAAACTGCGAACCGTTGTCCGACTTGATTGTCACAGGCAATCCATGTTGACTAAAATTGATTCCAGACAATCACTTTCGCGGCAGTGGTGGGCATTAACACATCACATTCGTAGTAACGGCAGAAGCAATCTATCACCACCAAAATGGGATTTTCCGATGAAAGTGGACCAAGCAGGCCTGTGGTGACGTCATGCCACGGGCCTTCCGCAAGTGGTGTAGGCCTGAGAGGCTCTGGTAAATCCGAACGTGCCTTTAACTGGCATCCACGGCATGACTTGCAATGGCATGTGTTGCTTGGTGCCCGCAATTCCTAAATGTCCTTCTTGGGCTAGGGCGAGAGCTCGTGGACGTAGTGGCTCCGGCAGTACAATGCGAGTGCTCCGAAGAACAAAAGATCCTATTACACATCTCACTCGCGATCCGCGCGTAAGCTTTGCATTTCTCAAAGCGACCAGTTCGAATGGCTACCGTACGCACACAATCTTCAACTTCGGAGGCTTCTTCAACTTCACGAGCGGTCATTGAGTTCGATGTAGCATTCACGGCCACAAAATGCACATATTGATTAGACCCATGTGAATGTTTTGTGTCTTGACGGAACTACCCAAAAGGCGTGAAAGCGGGTCAGCGATATTGTCCTTTCCAGGATTAATATGCACAACTCTAGACTCGTATAGGGCTGAAGCCGTAGTAGCCAACGCTCGATGTGTGCACATGGTTTGGAACGAGGAGTGTAGATCACTTCTAGTGATCAGTCACTAAATCAAACTTTCTACCATACAAGTAAAGGTGCAGCTTTTCGCAAGTCCATATCAGTCAGAGAGATTCAGGCTCCGTTGCGGATATTTATGCTCACAGTCCGTTAATCTACGATTGACGTAGTATACAGGAACCATCTGCCCTTGTTGTTCCTGTACCAACACGTCACCTAGTCCCACAAAACTTGCGTCCTTGTCAAAGTAGGCTAGGATAACAGCTTCAGCTATACTCTTCTTATGAGCACGGAAAGATTCTTTCTACGCCGGACCAAAGTCAAATGGCTCGTCCTTCCATGTGAGTCGTCTAAGCGGCTCAGAGATTGTAGCGTACTGCAGAATAAATCGGCTGCTATAACTGACTAGATCCAAGAAACTCCGCGTTTCTGACGCGTTTTCTGGTTCTCTGGCTTCGACAACTGCACCAACCCGTTCAGCTGTAGATGCAATGCCCATAAATACCAGTCTATCCATGTTAAATTGACACTTCTCAAGATTGAGTGTCAATCCACACTCCTCTATGCGCTTCAATACAGCATGTAGGCGTCAATCATGAGATTTTTGGTTGGGAGCATGGACGCTGATTGAAAGCAGTGATTTCATGCTGGTATGGTCACTGGCTGTAGATAGTCCGAAATCAGCCTTTTGTATCCGTAGAAAGCGTCATGAGTAGAGAATGTTGCTATACCACGTGATTCCGGCGTTAGTTCCAGCTGGTGGTAGCCCCACTTAAAATTTCATTTGCTAAAAACAACGGACCCATTCATGTCCTGCAGAATTCATCCACTGTTGCAATCAGATAGCGACCCCGAACTGTGGCCTCATTTGGCGAATGTCCAAACACAGTGTGGTACCAGAGTTGTTCTTTGGGACAATTATCACAGGATTAACTCATGGCGTAGGACCATGAACAGGTTCAATAAGTTCCTTGGTTTTTGGCTTGCATGGCACTACGCAGATGGAATGGCACACGTCGTAAGTGGTTGAGCTACAGGTTCAATCTCTGGATCAATATGAAGAGTAACTTGTCTTGTTTTCAATTTTCCCACCCCATGGAATACATTGTGATGTGCAGTTTTCCTTTAGTGCCAGCCACATCGTCGATATCGACGCTTATCTTCAGTACGCCGAGTTTCACGACTGTATCTTTTCTCAGTAGTGGCACACCATTGCCCTCAATCACCAGAAATTCTGCAGCCTTACTGTATTTCCCCACTTTTGTCTCACATGAGACCAAGCCCGAGGCTTGCCCTCTGTACAAATCACTGTGATTGTAGTTTTTGTGACTTGTAATCATGGTAGATAATGAAGTACTTGGTCGGCGTCGGGCCTCACAGGTATTTGTTCTGAATACGAACTTGCATTCAATAAATACTCCCTCGTCTGGGTCGGTTTTTACCATCTGTCGGTCACATAGTTCATCATTTTCCAACAGATGACTTGATAGGACTATTGCATCATCGCTCTGAAATATTTGTATCTAATACCGTTCAAGCCGGTGCTAGGAGCAGTGTGGTCATGCCATCCAATATGTCCGCATGAACAGCTACAATAAAAGCGTGGTTGGGATACAAATCATCACAGGGATCACTTTTGGTTCTTGTGATGTTTTCAGAAATATGCAGTCAGTATATTTCTCTGTGGGGTCATATGATTTCTGGTCAGTACGCCGGCATCGTTTTCCACCACCCTTTTAATGTTGCGTTTAATGTAAACATTCTCTTGAAAGATAGCGGCTCGTTGGACTAGTTTTCTCTAAGTCTGTGAGACACGGGTGTGGCAATGTTTTGTTTTAATTGGTCCCAGGTTTTCTCGTCCACAATATTGCTAGTGACACCCAAATCCACTAACATCTCTAGATTCTCCCTTCCAGCACAGGTTTTCAGTTTTTCAGAAGTACAACTATCAGTGACTAAGAAGGCATAACCATGGTGTTCTTCTACATGATTCACACGGCTGTGATTTCACAGTCCCTTTGATTTGCATTTCGTTGAGAAATGATATTTGCCATTACACTTATGGCACTTCTGTTCATGCACGTGCTCGACATTTAGGATCACGGGCAAAATGGCCGACAATACCACACCTGTAACAGGATTTATCAGATTTATTTCTATCCATATTTTGCCTTAGCTTGTTCACTTTGGAGAATTTCCCTCCTTTTTGGGAAACTCTATGTACAGTTTCTGTTTCAGTTTCTTTTTTCTCGCATTTGTTAACAGACAGTGCAGACATTTGTTCTTCAATTCTCTCACACTGTACGGCTACCTCTAATGAATGTGCGAGGGTTAGCCCCTGTCCTTCTTCCAAAAGTTTATGAAGAACATAGAGTCTGATGTACATTTGCTCAGAATAGCGTCTCTGATCTGGGTATCGGTATCAACAGCAAAATTACACTATTTAGCAGCTTTCTTAAGCGAAATACAAACTGTTGAACATCTCGCTTGTTTGCTGAAAGACTTGGTGGTACGTCTGTCGGGCAAATGCTGCATTGACTTGAGGTTTGAGAAAATTATGAAGTATATGTTTAACTAGCTTCAACCGCCCCACCACAGTCAGTAACGTTCCAGTGTCGGCAAGCGTGGAGAAAATATCCTGCACTTGTTGGCCAACCAAATTTAATAATAAAACTCTCCGTCGCTTCTTTGGTGCATCATCAGTGTCAACCCCTTTCCGTCCGTTTGAAATTCAAACGAGGCAAGCCATCTGGTCCAAAGTGGACCCTAGGTAGGGGGCTCTGTGCACCCAAATTTCGGCACAGCTTTTCGATCCATTTTCTGGCTCATAGTTTGGTAGTTATGGGTGTAACACTATACTTACTCGTCGCCAGTGTAGTGACCAGTCCTTACTTGATTAATTAGGAACGATCAACGATTTAAATCAGACGACCCTGCCGAGATTGCTTCTTGAATGTTATTTCATTGTACTCAGAACGAGGCTCTATTACATCCCTTAATATCAGCATTTCTGTGCATCACTAGGAGTGACGTAATGCGAGTTTTCACTCCACTATCAATAAGTGACAAAACACTATTTTGGAAACAAAATGGCCCGGTGCAGGTGTAGCCAAACGTCCGTACAAGACGCGCACTGCACCTAGAGTGAGTTCCACCACCTAAATTTCCCGCCTTGTGCGTTCCACTGCGCACAATACTGACCAATCAACACGCTGCGCATTCCCCCACCCAGCTAATTGGAACGTGGCATGAAAACAATATTTTCACTCTATACTTCGTGCCGAATGAAAATAGATTTTACGATAGCACAGAAGAGGCCTTATAGCTTCACAGAACACAACATGTACGACTAGTACAGAGAACCGGGGATGTGCACTATAGTAGTGGATAGAGAGCACTTAAAGTAAACTTTCACCCGGATGTAACTATGACGTCACAACTGTATGGTTTTGTAACGAGGCTTTTGATTGGTTGAATTGTAAGTGTGAGGTTGAATTTGATTGGTTGAGGTGTCGTCCCTGTTGTAAAGCAAGATGGTGGGTGTCGGCCCTGTTGTAAAGCAAGATGGCGGCGTGATAGCAAGATGGCGGTGTGGTTCGGAGATGTTCGGAGATGTTCGGGTGTGTTCGGGCCTGTTCGGGCATGGTGGAAAGCAAGATGTCGGTTGTCGGTGCTGTTGTAAAGCAAGATGGCGGTTGTCGGCCCTGTTGTAAAGCAAAATGGTGGCTGTGGGCCCTGTTGTAAAGCAAGATGTCGGAGTTGGTTCGTGAATGTTCGGGAATGGGGTGAAAAACATATAAAAGTAGGTGATTTTTAGTGAATGGGTTATAATCATTGGATTACTTTGGGAAGTTTTTTCACCACTGACCTGATTGCCTGCCTGCCTGCCTGCCTGCCTGCCTGTCCAGCCAGCCAGTCATTCTGCTTGCCTACTTTGTATGAGTTGTGGATCCTGCGTGTACTTTTTTCCATTTTACCAGTGCAAATTCACAGACTTTTACACGGTAGCAGTTCTTCACCAGCCTGAGCCCATAGTCAAGATGAATTCAGCCGACAAAGTCATCCTTCAAAAGAACCGTGTTCGCCTGGTTGATGAGATGCGGCATGCGGGGGCAATATGTGATGTGCTTATGGTTGATAAAATACTACTGAAACAGGGTGTGGAAGATATCATGGCGGAGAACACTCCTTCACGACAAAACCAAGCTCTGCTCAATGCTCTAGTGCGTCGTGGTCCCTATGCATTTCTAGCGTTCGTGCATGCACTGAAGAAGACGGAAAATGTAGA
>JAVTVY010002755.1:0-34572 GCA_036873755.1 Hanleya hanleyi | reverse complement strand
CTCAGTAACCCGTGAGTGAATTAACCACGGTCGCATGCTGTAAAATGCGAGTCGCATATGGATGGGTTTCCGTCATGGCTCTACAACAATAGGGATGGGGGTGTGATGTTCAGAGGTACGTGTTTTATAGACGTCACACATGCGCAAGCCGGGAATTGTGGGAAAAGGGCACTTGGAATGACGAGATGAGCCAGTATTGGGCGTACTGGGTCGGGGAGATTGCACGTTTTTGGGATACGCTTGCTTTTATGGACAGTAACGCCCAGCTGAACGCCCTGGTGAAATAGCTCAGAAGCTCTGATTTTCATGAAATTGTCACTAATTCATCGAAATGCAGTGACACTCGTCTCAACGTCTTAGCGTCTTATCTTAACGCATTAAAGCCCTATCGTAGCTGCCTTTACACCAACTTGCCATCCCCTTTTCAAGGCCAATGCGACCCCAGATACGCTTTCAAAGAGATGCATCTCCGTGCCCTTTCGGAACTTGGGGCATTTCCGTGAACCGGTTAACTACGGTATACAAAAGAACCAAAACTCAAATTGTTGTAGAAAAAAAACACATTCTATTTTATAACAGAGAACACAACATATATACAACAGAAATTTCCCCTTATTATAATATCAACGACAGAAGTGCAATATCTGCAGTGTAAGTCCATCTATACTTTAGCATTTATCAGACACCGTCGTTGGCGCCCATAGTTGACCACGAAAAAGGTGACATTGTTCACCCTCGCCACTGTCCATTGGGTGTTCGGACGTTGTTCATAGGCCCATTTCAAGGCATCCAAAGTCTGTAGTTGGGCCAGGGCCGTCTCCAGTGACGCACGATTGGTGATGAAGAAAGGATACTCGTACACTGGGTTGTTGGCACTGGAATAGAAATAGCGCAGTTGACCCGTCATGTTATGGCATAATATGTACCCAAATGCTACATTTAATTTGAAGGCCGTAGGTTTGTCGTTGAAGATGACTTCCACGTAGCTGCGTAGACGGGCGAGGTCAATCAGTCGGAAATTGTACAAGTCCAATATTGGGCGATGACGGTGGAAACATCGTCGGATCATGGACCAATGGCGCTGGTAGATGTCACTCACTAGATGGGCGACCGATAAGAGATCGATAGGAACATTTATGGGTTCGTCCAAGAAATGTTCCATGTCGTCAGGCGTATGTCTAGGAACCGTATCGTTGGGGTCCGGCTGAGCATCCAGGCCCTTCTCGACCGTGGGTATAGGCGGGCTGGGCATGGGTGCATTGCTCGGCAAGCGTTGGGTAGGTGGTGTCTCCGTACGTTTCATCTTCCTGGGCTACTCGACACTGGGATCAATCTCCATCGGCCCTTCAATTCGGGGCGGCGGATCAACCTCCATGTGTTCTTTCATTCGAGGATGTAGGGGTAGGGAAGGAAGATGGAAGGGCTCCTCGACACTGGGATCAATTTTCATCGGCTCTTCAATTCGGGGCGGCGGATCGACCTCTATAGGTTCTTACATTCGAGGATCCATGGAAACTGAAATATCCGGTCTCGAGAGTGGCGAGCGTGTTCCGTGTATGACACTATGGTGACGTCTCAACTGACTGGGCCACACTCTTCGCATGGATGCTTGGGTACTTCATGGCGTGCACTTGTGTGGCGACGTAAATGATCCTGGCGCTGAAGCGATTGTGTACATATCGTACAGCTATACTGGGCGGTTCCGTCGTGCTTGGTAGCCTCAGGGCGGCGCAAGTCGTGCAGACGAGTGAATGATTTCGAGCACGTAGTATAAGTGAACATCTTGGTGGTTGACAGAGTGTCTGATGAAACGGCCAGGTCGCTTCCCTTTTATAGCAAGCTAGCTGGTGATCTATTTTTAGCACAACCGGTTAAATTTGGTTCAAACCGGCCTGAACCAATCGAAGCCAGTTTAAGATGTATTCGTCTTTCTGTGAGAATTCCCTGACGTCACCGCATCCATGTCCGTTCACCTATGTACATCGTCGGGAGTGACTTCATCGGCTGAAGTGACGCCATCGCACGCATGCGCACACGCCTGGTGGTGCTAGGATCAGGGGGATTCCCCTTCTCATGCTGTATGGTAATTACAAGCGTCTAGTCTGTCATTCATAATCCAGCCGTCGTCCATTAGAGAATATCCGCGTCCATAATCCAAAGACCTATTCCATTTTCCACATAAGAGTATTAGCACCAAATTCAAAAAGACAATCATAGTATACATAAACATAGGCTTGTTTCCTGCAAGAGAGAAGCGGTCAACAGTTTTTAATGATGCCGGCAAGACATCATGATGTTCCAAAAATATCAAATCCGTACCGCTGATCAGTATTCTTAATCCATAATATTCGTTGTAAAGTCGTCATCTAAAGAATGATGTATCTCAGTCACGCTTTGATTGTGCCTGTTCATATGAGTACCATGATGATCTTGAAGTACATGGGTTCATACGGCCCCTAGCCCCGGGTTAAGCGGAATTAGACACAATTACGAAACGTAGCGCCATAGATCTTGCACGCTACGTTCGTATTTTGCTATCAGCATGCGATATGTATCGCCAAATTTGAGAAACTTTGAGTGGAGGCGCTTGGTGGAATAGCCATGTTTTATAAGTTTCTGCAACAATGTTTTGTGACGTTGATCACATCACATTTAACACATCACAAAATCATCACATTTAACACAGGATCTAGCAAATGCTACTAAGCGAGATATGTATACGCCATATGCAGGTCCCACTGGAATATTACTATCCAGAAAGGGATAGTTTACGATGTGGAAATTGTAATCATCTCTTTTGTCATGAAGTCGACGAGAGAGAATGCCCGCTTCATTTTTATAGAGATAGAGATCTAAATAAGATGTGCCTGTAGGGCTATCTGTAGTTTATATCTCATCCAGTACATCATACCCACGCTGGGGGAGCCGCGTTGGCTATGTTTACAATTCTCGTAGGCTCTTGTCCAATCAGAAGCCGTCGTTTGAGAAAGTTCAATCTTCGGCCGTGTACGACGAGGATACGTTTGCATTTGTTGACAGTAACACAGTAACGCCTAGTTTAACGCTTCAACGCCCTGGTGTATTAGCCCAGAAGATATTCCATACATATTCCATGGAATTGTCACTACTAGAACAACAACAACAACAACAACAAGGATGACCGGTCAATCATTTTATTCTCCCCTCGAGTAAATCATATCCACGCTGGGGAAGCCGCGTTGGGTATGTTTACAATTCTCGTATGATCTTGTCCAATCAGAAGCCGCCGTTGTAGAAATTTCAACCGTTGAGGCAGCATATCCTCAAACAATTGTTTGTGCATTCTCGTCGCATTTTCCAGGGTTTTGGTGGGTGGTAGCCCCATGTCCTCTTCCAAGTGACGCTTGGTCTTCGTGATAGACCTGTGGGTGGGGTCGCCTTTCATTTCAAGCGGGAGCAGGGTATACCGTTCATGGATGGCTATGGCTGTTTTTCTGATGCAGGGGCGTATTTGGATGTACGCCTGTTGTAAGTTATCCTGTCGGGCGTCTTCGATTATTGCAGCATAGCTATTAATAGCTTCATGCACAATACGATCCCAAAAGGTAAGTTCTTCCTCTTTTTCCTAGGATGTAGGCTGACTATCTGACATCAACCTGTCCGTATCAGTAGATAGACTCTCATCAGTCTCTGTTTCGGTATCATTATCTGCCTCCTCGGAGTCTTAATCTCATGTATGTTCATCTCGTGTCGCATCATATCGTAACGTCTTGTGAACGTGCGTTCGCATTCAGAGTTTTTATAACCCATGTTGACGGTTGAACGTCGACTGTGCGTGTTTTGGGAATACACTTGCTTTTATAGACAGTAACGCTCGCCAACGCCCAGCTTAACGCTTCAACGCGAAGCGATTTCCAATGAACCGGGTCCTTGTCCAACGATTTCATATGGGTCACGAGGTCGGTGTACTGCTGACGTAAAGCCCGTCGTAGTCTAGGTGCCAATGTGTTATGGGCTAAAATTGCGGCTTCCTCTTTCGAATATCCCTTGTGATGAAACTTGTTTTCTGTGGCCCCCTACGTCTCGCTCATCTTGGCGTCCATACTTCCGTAGCCTCGAGTTCACGTTGTGTTCATTCCCTTGTACGGGTTCGGTTGGTCCTTCACGGTTGGGTGATATTCTGAGACAGATGGTATGAAGGGAACCCGCTGTATGGGGGCGGGTTGTTGCTGATGGACGAGTGCTGCCAGTTGTGGACTCGGTGGATCGTGTAGGGGTTTATGACGTTGTCATGAGCCCTCGTCGGGTAACAGGTGGGTCGTCAACCGGCAATCTTCGGGGGTATGAGCTTTTAAGTCTACGAACAGATAGCCGTACGGACGACTTGTCGCCCCTTGACACGTCTGCATGGAATGGTCGATGTTCTGAGGATAAATTCGTCTACCAAACACACGGATTTGTGCTATGTCGATGGGATTGGAGAACAACACAATGTATTGGCAGTTCTAGACAATATCTCTGGACGCCTTTTCTCGAGGAAAGAGATTCTGGGTCAAATAGATGACGGACAGATTGCGATGATGGGAGCCTGTGGTGAATAGGTCCACGATTTTCGAATTGTACTTGGCCTCATTCATCAGGTCATCTAGCACTATCACGTTGGTCTGCTCGGAATGGAAGTAATGCGCTTGATCGATATCGCGAGGAATTCCTAGGACGAAGTTCACATTCTGTAATCGCGTAGTTTCGTACGCCGTCTGCCATTGCTATAACACCATAAAACGCGTGTCGGAGCTGGGGTTGCCACACATTCCTATAAGAACTTCATCACCCAGGACGTCTTTCCACATCACGTAGAGCCGCTCACCGTCATCGTATGGGGATGCTCTACTCCACTTGGTGGACCTTAGCGGGACTCGGTGGTGTCTCTTGGTGGTGTTTGCATTGAATGTGTCTGAGCATACTATCGCGACGAGAGAAGGTTCTCTGACAGAACGTACACGTACACGACATGTTGATCAGTCGACCAATACATATGAACTGATGAGATACACGTGTTAAACCCTATATATGTAGAGACACCACCACCATCAGGGCGATCACCACCACAAACCGCTACTACCACCAACACGACCACACACACACACAGACACAGACACCCCAACACAACCACCACCACAGCCACCACCACACACACACACTACCACCACCTTCACCATCACGGCAGGTGGGACACGTATTAATCCCTATATGTAAAGACACCACCACCATCACGGCGACCACCACCACCACCACACCACCACCACCACCACACACCGACACTACGACCACCACACACACACACACACACACAACCCACCACCACACACGCATAAACGCATCTGGAAGGGGCACATATTCAAATTTGCATAGAACCCCTCACTCACATGATTTTTGAAAGAGATAATTCGATCGCATTGACCTTGAAAATTTGCATATTACCTCTGAGTTCACTCTGTCCTATGATGTAACTCGATCGAAAGCCTTATTGACACAGCCATACTTGACCTTTGAGAGCAAATTGATACCCATTGACCTTCGAGAGCAAATTGACACCGCTTGACCGTTGAACGCAAATTGATACCCCTTGATCTTTGAGAGCAAATTGATACCGCTGAGCTTTGAGAGCAAACTGATACCCCTTGACATTTGAGTGCAAATTGATACCCCTTGACCCGCTCACCGTCATCGTATGGGGATGCTGTACTCCACTTGGTGGACCTTAGCGGGACTCGGTGGTGTTTCTTGGTGGTGTTTGCATTGAATGTGTCTGAGCATACTATCGCGACGAGAGAAGGTTCTCTGACAGAAGGTACACGTACACGACATGTTGATCAGTCGACCAGTACATATGAACTGATGAGGGACACATGTTAATCCCTATATATGTAGAGACACCACCACCATCAGGGCGACCGCCACCGCCACCACCACACACCGCTACTACCACCACCACGACCACACACACACACACACACACACACACACACACACACACACTCAGACACCCCAACACAACCACCACCACAGCCACCACCACACACACACACCACCACCACCACCATCACCATCACAGCATGTGGGACACGTATTAACCCATATGTAAAGACACCACCACCATCACGGCGACCACCACCACCACCACCACCACCACACCACCACCACCCAACACAGATACTACGACCACCACACACACACACACACACCACGACAACCACCACCACCACCACCACCACACACGCATAAACGCACCTAGAAGGGGCACATTCAAATTTGCATAGAACCTCCCACTCACGTGACTTTTGAAAGAGATAATTCGATCGCGTTGACCTTGAAAATTTGCATATGACCTCTGAGTTCACTCTGTCCCATGATGCAACTCGACCGAAAGCCTTATTGACACAGCCATACTTGACCTTTGAGAGCAAACTGATACTCATTGACCTTCGAGAGCAAATTGATACCCCTTGACCTTTGAATGCAAATTGATACCCTTGACCTTTGAGAGCAAATTGATACCCCCTGAGCTTTGAGAGCAAACTGATACCCCTTGACATTTGAGAGCAAATTGATACCCCTTGACCTTTGAGAGCGAATTGATATCTTTTGACCGTTGAGAGCAAATTGATACCCCTTAAACTTTGTGAGCAAATTGACACCCCTTGACCTTTGAGAGCAAATTGACACCCCTTGACCTTTGGGAGCAAACTGATACCCCTTGACCTTTGAGAGCAAAGGGCATTTGACCCCGTGAAACGGCAAATTGACTGCCATTGGTATCTCAATTTGCTCCTTGTGGAGGTCACGTGGAGGTCACGTGATCGGAAGTGACATTTGACCCCTGTGCACCATTGTTATCCGGTATTGTGCGCATGCGCAGGAGTCAAAGGTCACTTCCAGTCCGGGTCAAACCGTCAATTTGTCGTTTATATCCTACTTGAAAGTTTAAATGATTTTCAGGTATGTTGTGGACACAGTGATCTCGGCCTTTGACCTCGACTCTAATTTCGGTATGTTACCCCCCCAGTAGTATATAAAAGTTAAATTGGGTCTGATTGACCTACTTATTTGTTCCCCCGGGTAAAATTTAAGGGGTCTCAAGATCATCTGGCGATCACGTGATCAAAGCATGTACTGACCTGTCTAGGCTATAGTTCCGGGACAATAGATAGCCTTTGCAGGTCAAAAATAGTTCCATGTATTCCTCCGCGGTGATGCGGTCTGGTGATGATGTGGTCTGCCTCCGCGGGCAGAAAAGTAGTCCCACGGAATGTACACCCTTGTACTTGGTCTGTGGGCTGATTTCATTGGCTCTCTCTATTTTACTATAGTGCTCTCGCATTCTAACATTGATGGGTTACATTTTGGCCCATCCTACACCACTGAATCTCCAGATGCATTATGAATAAAACACACAAGACAGGGTTTTTTGGTGAGATATTTTTTTTATTCAGTAACAACAACAACGTGAGAACAACCATGTGAAAACTCAAGCCCAGAACAGGGGGTGCCTTATCAAAGGCGGTTGGTACCCATAAAATTATTGAACCTATATGCAACAGTTAATTCGGTGCAATATCATCAGTACTCATAGAACATATATATCAAAGGCGTTTGGTACCCATACAAATTGAATTATAGAACAGTTCCTTAGTCCAGTGGAATATTCGCAGTGTTCGTATTAATCACTCTAAATGTCAAGATAGGTTGTAGTCACACCATCGGGCAGGACTTTGCGCTTGGGGTAAAAGTATGTGAAGGCGTCCTGTTCCTGGGTATACGAGCGCATCTGGTGGTCGATGATACGGAAACCTCGGTTAGTGCCACTCGCACTGGCCTGGCTCTGGAGGACATTCAGGTACAGAGCCTTGCTGATGTTAGAGTCGCGTCGACTCACCCCCTTACAACTGAATTTGTTGTCATCACCGTCACAAAAGTAAGTTTTCGAACACAGGGCGATCATGGCATCACCGCTCCACTCTAGTTTAAACAGGCCGGGTGTCCGCTTGTCGTAGGTGTAGTGGTGGCGTCGGGGTAGCCACTGGTCCCGTTCCGCCTCATATTGTGCACGTAATTCTGGTTTGACGAGTGACTCCCAGTCCGGGTTGGAAACGGCCATGTATGCTGAGTCGGTATCCATTTCTATCAATTCCCAATCGGATGGGTCGAAATACACGCCCATGAAATCGTATATGAATTCCAGCATTCGCAGTTTGGCCAGCTGGTACACTATACATCCTATTTGGAGCGGCAGGTTATAGGTGATGGTCTTTTTGGCTGACGTCACTTCGTAGGTGGTGTCGTCAATCATCTCCATGTGTCGGTATAGCGGCGAATTCACTTTTTTGCGGGCTTGTTTCGTGGTACAAATGTTCACGGTCACGTGACGGTCCTGGTTCGTTACCGTTTTTCCATATCCGCTGTTCCCAAGCAATTTCATCGTTTCTCCGATGATGGCTTTGCTGGGGTCGGCGTCTCCTTGGCGACGGGCGGTAGTCACGTCGTTCGCGAACTTCTCAAAACAAGCCTGGGGGGTGAATTCTATGACTTGGTATATTTTCGTAATTTCCAGTCCGTGCCGCATATACCACTGAAGCAGAGGGGTACCGAGCAAGATTTTTTCGCCAAACATGCTGCCGATCAACATACGCTGTGGTCGCGTTAGGTAGTCGTGTTCTTCAGCATATGTGCGCATATGGGCTCCGATATCATCTCGACTCACCTCGGTGTTTTTGAAGATGGGTGGACATTCACCAAACGTGTCTTTCAAGTGGTCAGGGACGTGCAGATCACATTCCACGAATCCATAGAGGTCTCCCGTCTCAACAGTGCGTAGGATGTCGGTCATGGTGATAACGGTCCGATAATCCAGTATTCGGTCGTGAGCGTGTAAGAACGAGTATAACTCCGGTTGACGACGTTGCATGTGGTGGAATTCACATTCCCATAGCTGTTCATAGGCATAGCCCAGTCCACAAATGTAACCTTGATTCTGCTGTATTTCTTCACGTAAGGCGGCCGGGGTCAGTCCACGGCGCTCGTTATAGCGCCCTCCCGCGAACGAACACTCATGACCGTGCCAATAACAGCCGTGAAATTGAAACACGGTCGGTACTGTATTGATGATAGCAAATCCGTCCACGGGAAGGCGCCGATCTCCAATTCGCTTTTCCGTGTGGTTGGCTTGGTGACGGATAGTGGCGCCTCGTCGCTGACTTTCCCAATCCAACCATTGTTCTGCTTGATGTTTCGTAGATCGTTGAGCTCTGAATGCTGCACCCTCAGGGAGCCACCGCGTATAATGACCGGCCGGCATGGGTTTACTCAAACACGATAGGTAGAGGGCATTGGCGTCGAATCCTATTATTTTCTCACACAATTTTTCTCCTCGGATATGGGTCAGCTGTTTCTCATGGTACCGATGGAATATAATACTGGGGCCGCCTACGATATTTCCCTTCAAACAGTCAAACATGTCGGCGTCTTTCTTATCGACGAGAGCGAAGAACGTGGGTAAATCCTGGAACAGATACCGCAGGGTCAGACCGGGGATGCTAACACAGTCTTTGAATACGTCGACACCCATATCTCGGTAGAAGGCGGACATTTTGTCGGTAGCTTCCAGAAAAGGGATGACATCCAAATTGTTGTAATAGATGAGAAAATCCCGGAGAGTTCGCATTCCTTCACGGACCCACACCTGTTGCAGTTCGGTATACAGGGTGGTAGATAATGCTTCTCCTTTGAGATCGTTGTAAAAGGCCTCCTGGGGTGGTAACTGGGTTTCGTCCAGACGCTCGAGACTCGTCATGTAGTTGTAGGGAAAGCAACTTTTCCTCTCCGCGCAGTCGTACGCTTTCACCCACTGTTCATAGCTGTAATTCGGCGCCAGGTAATTCCGTACATCTCAGAATCGGAGTGAAGTTGTGGATACAGCGACGTGATTGTTGGTCTTCTTAATAATGAATTTCACATTCCCAGCTTTAGCGAGGTACGGGTACAAGAATTCTTTGATTAAGTTCAAATCATATCGGCCCGAGTTAAATCCAAGGACGGGTAATTGGTTCATGTATTCCAATAAACGCAGTTTCAGTTTCTGCGCATAGGGTTTCGGTGGTTTGCGTTTCTCACTTTCGTCTTCGTCATCGGTATCGTCCTCCTCCTCCCCATCCAATGTTGGAATACGCGCATCAAGTGCCGCTAATACATCACGGTAGATAGTCGACGCGAGATGTGCCGCACTGACTTGACTGAGAGTTTCAAGGTAGTCCATCATTCGTGTAATCAGTTCATGGGGGTCCCCGTCAGAGACGAAACACACCGGGGCCGTGTCGTAACCGGGTACGTTGGTGTGAATACTCACACTCAAAGGAATGTGATGCTGGGTCCATTGAGTTTTAGCCGATACCTTTTCTATGGGTTCTAATAGGGCTTCAAAATCATAGCACGCTCTGTACGGGAAATAACGCTGGTCCATGGGGACGTCAATACCCTCATCTGCCAGGTCTTCAAAGATGGTGGGCTTGTTGTGGAATACGCCGCCGGGAAATTTCCGTTTGGTGGTCTGGTCACAAATTTTCTCGTGCTTATTTAGGTGCCCAGAATGGTCAAAAACGCGTTGGCATTTACTACAGATGTAGGACTGGGCATACCTGTTGATGTTCGTGATGTACGAGAAATGTCCGCCAATGTCCGTTTCGTACAAATTCAATGTCATGGTTGTGTCGTATTTTCCCGGCGAACGCTGTACGAGTCGGGCGGTGAGTTGTGGGTCGTCGGTGTTGTCATCATCCACGTGTTGCTCTAATTTGTATACGACAATGTTGACGTGGAATAAATTTTCCACCACATCTAGCTGCGATAACGGGACCCCGCGGAAGTGCTGTTTTTCCATGTTCTTTTCACGTAAGTAGTCTTCCCAATAGCAGTTGGCCAATTTATCACAGTCTGTGGGTGGACGTTTGTTGAGATGGATAGCCAGGCAGCGAAATAAACATTTCCGATCGATGTAGGGCCCATGGCTTCCGCCTACTAAAGCGTACATGCCTTCTCTGTGTTTCAACCAGTCCGGGAGATGAATGGGAGCGCCGATAGGGTGATCGATCATTTTAGTGACGTAAAACGTAACATTGGTTGTCATCTCCACTTGCCATTTTGTGTTGGGGCGTTGTTGTCGTATCCACTCCAAAGTATCCAAGTTTTCTAATTTTTCCAGTACCGTGTCCAGCGAGGACTGATGGATAATGGTGAAAGGCTGGTCAAACACCCGGGTATTATTGCTGGGATAGTAATAACGGAGCTGGCCTGTCTCTTTATGGCGAAGAATGTATCCAAAAGTGAGATTTAACTTGAAGGCTGTATCTTGGTCGTTGAAGATAGCTTCCACGTAGCTACATAGACGGATGTTTTCTTCCAACCGGAAATTATATAAGTCCAATAGACGACGGTCACGGTGAAAACAATGGCGTATGGTAGCCCAGTGACGTCGATAAATATCCCTGACACGCTCGTCTTGGGGTAAAACTTCAACCGGAGGTGCTGCTGGGTCCAAGGGAAAATCTTCTCCACGTCTCATACAGGCAGGCTGGTGGTCAGGCAGGCAGGCAGGCAGGCAGGCAGGCTGGTCAGGTCAGGTCAGTCAGAGTGCTCCGCAGGGTAGTGCAATGAATACACCCCACCCCTAAAAATCGCCTGCTTTTATACGTTTTTCTACAATCCGCCATCTTAAACCCACCACCTCCATCCCACCAGCACCCACCACAGCCGCCATCTTAAACCCACCACCTCCATCCCACCACCACCCACCACAGCCGCCATCTTAAACCCACCACCTCCATCCCACCACCACCCACCACAGCCGCCATCTTAAACCCACCACCTCCATCCCACCACCACCCACCACAGCCGCCATCTTAAACCCACCATCCATCCCACCACCCACCACCACAGCCGCCATATAGTCCCACGCGGAGCGAATTGGTGAAATTTTTGAAAAAGTACTGTGACAGAAATTGATGTGACGGAAATAATACTTCTATGAATAGGGCGAAAATTTATCTAAGATAATTTTTCTGTCATAATTAATTCTTGGTCGAGTATCAACTATTCAGATATTACGGAAAGTACTGTTGTTATAAGGTATTGTTTGTTATATATCAGACACGATCAGCTGATATATGTAAACAAACGATCTATATTTAGACCCTCACGTGCTCTGCTACGTTGCAGCACGCGCTCTTTGATCTTGGCGTTCCGCCGCCGTACAAGAAGCTCAAATTGAGACGGAGAATTTCGTTACCATTACCAGTAAATTGTAAGTTTATTGCGGAAAGAATTTATATTGCATAAATTCCTGCGGGAAATAGGAAGTACACATATAAGAGAATATTGTCTTGACGTAAAAAGTTTGGACATTTCATATTTACGGAGATATGGATTTTTATAGCTGAGCCGGTTTTTCGTGTAAACCATCGCAGCGAAAAGGGAAACGGCTGTCATCTTCGTTTTGCTATGTCACAAAAAGTGCTCGAATTACTTATTTCTAAATGATTTCATGACGAATCCAACTAAGGTTAGCAAGTATACATATTTTACGATATTGTCAATAACTGTGAGCACATAAGACGTTCTGGTTGATGAGATCTGAATTTTTAAAATACAACTGTCAGCGTGAAACACTGTGTTCAATGGAACGGGGCGGGGAAAATTTTATTTTTCTAGTTTGGCAGATCGTATTTTACAAAACACGGGGAACCCGCTCCACAGACATTTTACACCAAATAGCTCAACCCATGAACACCAATATACATATATTGCGGCCAGTCTATGAGACAGTGCCACCCCAGTGTCGAGCATTTATTGTCCAGTTTGCACCAGCAAAGAAAAATCACGAACGTTCATCGAACGTCATCGATGGCACCTTCATGTGGTCTTCCGCGGTATATGAATCACTTACATTTGAATGCATGAATTAGTTTGATATAATTTTGTTGGGTATGAATGATTTGAAAGAGTGGAAATATTCCGTACAGGTCTGTTTTATGTAACAAACGCTAAGAAAAATGGCTGCCCAAGGTCAATTTCCCCGGTTTCTCGGATAATAAACCACAGCCCCATCTATACGCTTTGATGCAAGGGAGACAACTCGGATTAGACCAATTCCCAGGCGAAGATGATGTCCCGCTATATTTGGCCTGTATGGGGTATAGGGGTGGTCGGTTTTTTTATGGCTTTTACTATGAGCTATGAGGTTGATCATGTAGAATACGATGGAAAAAACTATGAAAGTACCGGGTAGGCTTGTATATAGATCCATATAGACCCATATACACTCATATACTGGGATATTAGCCCAATGTATGTATAAATCCATACGGGGTAGACATGCACCTCTAGTGGCCCGATTGGGTAGAGAGAGGTCTTATTTTGAAGCTCTCGTGAAGGACTGGACTAGTGTATTGTTTGTTTTCAATAGTCTGCGCATGCGCAGACAGGCCATATTATCGAAATAGCCGTTTTGAGATCCAGGCGAGCCTCTAATGGGCCGATTGTATCGAGTGAGGTATCCATGTGAAGCCTATGTGAGGGAGTGTCTGATGGCGTGGATGTGGGATTGAAATAGGGTCATTCTGCGCATGCGCGGTAGCCCAAGGGTATGGACATAGACGTTTTTGGGGTCTAGGCCAGCCCCTCATGGGCCTATGGGGTCGAGTGAGGTATCCATGTGAAGCCCACGTTGGGGAGCATCCAGCTGGACTAACATTCACGTGGTGGGGCGGGTCTGCGCAAGTGCGTGTGACGTCACTTCCGGTTGGGGTGAATTCACCCGGGTGTAAAAATGACGTCACTTCCGGTTTTTCAGAATGCTCAAACACGACCTCCAACTTTCCCGGCCCGCCGCGGCCGCAGCGCGCGTGCGTGCGTTCTCCGGAAGTACGCGTCATCACCGGCAGTGTGCGCGCGGATGCATGTCGGATCAGAAGGTCAAAGAAAAGGGGATTGTAAATGAACCTGGGAAGAATAGGCAGTTCCATCTGGACCAATCAGAGGTCGAGAAAAAAAAAAAAAAAGGAGAGCCAATTTTCCCATATTTAAAAATACATAGAACTTATAGTCATAATCTATACGTGTTGGACGAGCCTCTTCACTCACCGTATACACGTACCTCAATGAAATGCCCGCTCCAAACCTAGACCAAAAACACGTACTTGGTCTGTGGGCTGATTTCATTGGCTCTCTATTTTGTACTATAGTGCGCTTGCATTCTAACATTGATGGGTTATATTTTGGCCCCATCCTACACCACTGATTTCAGTTTGACTGAATCTCCAGATGCATTATGAATAAAACACACAACACAGGGTTTTTTGGTGAGATCTCATTTTTTTTTTTTTATTCAGTGAACAACAACAACGTGAGAACAACCACGTGAAAACTGAAGCCCAGAACAAGGGGCTTGCTAGAATTCAAGCCCAGAACAGGGGGCGTGTGTTCATTGAAATAACTTAAGCCCAGAATGGAGCTTGTACATTGAAATGATGGGCGGCCCAGTCATAGACGAGTACATCTCGGTCCTCGGCCTTGGGGTACTCGTCAAACATGTGGACGATGGTAGATAAGGGTCTTCCCCGGCATCGATGGTACAGGTAAAACAAGCAATATTGTCCGCACACCATACTGTCCAGGCTTTGCAACGTTTTAGTATTCCAACACCACGTCTCTGTGCATTGATCCATGAAGTCTGTTAAATCAGGATGGAGGGGTGGTAGGCCGTACGGATCAAAGTATTCACCCTGCTCTTCTGTCAAGTACACGGCCACCCAGTGTTGACCGGGCCGATCCATCGGGTCTGTATTCAGGACGTAAGCAGCCGGATACACACGGTCTAATGGGAACACGTCTCGGGCGAACACTCCTTGAAACACCCTACGTGTTCCTGGGTCATTCTCCAGCACCGTGGTTATCTGGTCTGTATCCATGTTAGGTGGCGAAGTCACACAGCACGTTACGGCTTTTATCGATTTGAATGATGTTGTCAAACTCAGCGTAGCAGATCACATTGATGGTTTTCGGTAAAGGTGTCCCGAAATGCAGTTCCAAGCGTAAGTTGCCTTTCTTGATGAGACTCAGTTGATGATCGTTGTCTAAGGTGGGAGTCAGATCGAAACAGAACAATGTGTACCCTCTGCCGAAATCGTCTCGACTGATCATATTTCCCTCGTCTTGGTTGATTTGGCCAGTTGCTGTGAAGAGGTTCAGATAGCTCCGGATGTAATTGTCCGTTCCAAAGTTAGGTTGTAAGGGGCGTGCCGGTACCTGTTGGCCATCCACATGCAGGGCCACGAAATTGATGTTGAACGCTTTTAGGTTGAACGGATTCCTCGAGAGAGTCCCATTATAACTCACGTTCTCCATACAGGCTAGGGTTAAACGCTTGGGCAAATCCCCCAGGAACAGGTTTTCTTGATTGACAATCATATTGCCTTTAGGAACGGAAAAGACCTTGGTCTGTACTCGTCGAATCGGGTACTGGGCTGGTTTTTTCTCCAAGGCTCTGATGTGCCCCAACTGTACACCTGGGCTGGGTTTCACTTTGCGTACAAACAGACTTGCCTCTTGGATGACAATGTTATACTCGAGGTCCTCATTCGGGGCCATCAAGGCAAACGCAGGCGTTGCGCGCACTAGTCGTATTTTGACAGGTTCTCCATTCAAGAGGTATCAGTCCTGCATGAATAAGTCCGCATGCAGACGTCCCATCATATCGACCGAGTGACTCTCTGCTGTGGCATCCACTCTCTCCGTATAGCCGGCATTATCAGGACTCGCTTCCATGTTGCCTGGGGTATCTCGGTAGAACAACGGGGCTGTCAAATACGACTTTTTAGCGTCACGCCCGTAGGATAACAGTGTTTCGATGTAGGCTCGGTACGGGTACGTGTTCGTCGAGGCGCTCACCAGTTTATCACTCAGGGCTATATCCACTTGCTGGAATAGCGAATGAAGCCAGAGATTCACTGGACCCACGGGTGCCTCTGCTTTCAGGACTGTCCCATCTTTATTGGTGATTTTAGCTTTCACATATAGGTACGTATGGGCTAAATCCAGGTAGGTCGTATCTGCGTTGGTGATGGTGAATTCAATGGGGCCTGTGGCTGTAATGCTGGAAAGGGGCAGATGTTCCACCCACTGACCCTCTTCGGCACTGGTCTGAGTAGGTGGGACGGTCCATAAATCAAATTCACTGATGGTAGAAGGACACGACTCGGCATGGATGAAAGCCATCTTTAAGAAAAGATATCCTTTGTCTTCTTCGATGTGCGTCGTCGTTGGGTCGGTCGTCGACTGGTGCGTGGTCTCGGTGGGGCAGCTCTTTTATTCCCTACGGTGCGCTGTGCTTTGGCCACCAAGACGCCTCCCGCTTCTTTGGCCCGCCGTTTCAAGAATTCTTTGGGTGCCGTACCCCCCAAGACATCACCGGCCACTTGCAGTCCACTGCGCACCACTTGTTTGCCGATGGCTTTGACCCCACGCGTCACCAAGGGCAGAAACGTTTTGACGATGCTCCCGAGTATGTTCCCCAGTCCATGTCCTCGTTGCATGCGTGTACCCGCAAAGACAGGAAAGTTACCCCCGGCCTGTTTGGTGTAATGATCGGCGTAACTGGCTGTATGGCATTGATAAGGCACCTTCATTATGCAAAGTGAACCGCTCGGACTTGACGGAAATGAAGTGTCAGCACCACTTTTCCTCGTTCGAATGCCACCGGTCGTCCCGTGTCGTCTCTTATATCGATGACGATGGAGCTAATATCGGTCTGACTGACCGGTAGATACACGATATGCCTGAAACTGTGGGTGACTTGAGCTCCATACGTGCCTTTCACCGGGCAGACGCGCAGTAGAGGTACGTTGCTGTCGCCGACAATGTGTGCATCGACCACGTCCGAGTAGACGTACAGGCCATACATACCACCACGCATGTCCATCGGGATGTGGCCTATCTCGCCGGTGGGGCCAGCGTACCCCTGGTAATTGAAACCCAGCATTTGCTGTAGGGTAGCACTGAGTTCGACAC
Organism: Hanleya hanleyi; assembly: GCA_036873755.1. Lineage (NCBI taxonomy): Eukaryota > Metazoa > Mollusca > Polyplacophora > Lepidopleurida > Hanleyidae > Hanleya > Hanleya hanleyi. The sequence goes on along the minus strand of JAVTVY010002755.1, from coordinate 17,478 downwards.
TCACGTTGGGGCTGAGCGTGAGATTGGCCTTGTCGTTGTGTGCGTTGTAATCGAAGTCCACATGATTTTTGAAGGGGAAAGATTTGATGGGTTTTGAAGTATTCGTGACGTCTCGTAGAGACTTATAATGCATCAGACTTCTCAGTCCACCCATGAACTCCTTGGGGGTATCGTATTGACCTTCGGGTAGTTTGAGTCGAGTTTCTTGTCCTTCGTAGGTCACCTCGTACCATACTTCATTGGCTCGCACGTTGTACCACGAGTAAGGGTATTGGATATCCACGAGTCCACATTCCCAGCGTCCAGGTAAATGCAACGGTTGCGGTAACTGGGTCACGTACTTGGTCAAGGTGTTGTCAGGAAACACATCAGCCGAGCTGTTACTGGGTAGGGTGAGGTAAAACATGATGACTGAGCTGTCCTGCTGCTGCTGTTGGTTTTAATACTTCTCCCAGCCCTTGGGCGCTAATCGTCGTGATGGTCGCGGTGATTTAGCTCTTGGTGGTTGCAGGTGGTGGCGTGGTAAAAGGGGTGAAAACGTAGGTGCCCGCCGTGGTGGTGATTTGGGTGGTGACTCCGGTTCCCAAGGTTCTGGTGGTGTACTCACATTCTGCATAAAGGCCCAGCGCTCGGGGTTCCCCACCAATTCCTGTGGTACATGCATGTCTTTCAAGCCTTGAGCGAAGACCTCCCATCCTCGAGGATTCGTGTGCGTCCTGCGTTGACGCATCAGGTCATTCACTAAATCCGTCATGTGGGTCCCGAGGACCACCTGATTCTGTACCAGGAGTTCGCCTTTATCATTCCAAGTCATGTTAGGATTCTGTTTCATCCGTTGTAATACCAGGCCAGCTTGTTTCTTGAACGATGCAGGTACACTCTTCAGGACTTCGTCTTCGACCCACTGTGGGGCTGTGGAAGGTACTCCACCCGGCTGTTGGAGCGGTGCTGAGGTCGGCGGTGTGTCACGTGGTGATGGTGGTGGTGGTTGTGGAGCAGAGAGGGTTTTGTATTGGTCCATGAACGTCATGTACCGCTGAAGCGTCTCATTGTACCGTTGTACTTTCTCACTATCGCTTTACCCCGGTCTCTCTAAGATCTGTTACATCTCTCCATCGAGGGTGTTTATCGTCTTCACCGTAGATGGGACAGGGTAGGGCGATTGGAGGTTTTGAAGGAGCCGAGGTTCGACGAGGACCATTTTTTTCGTGTGGTTCATTGTCGGCCGAAGAGTCCACCCAATATTGGACCCAACACGGAAGCGGCCAACGGTGCTAAGATAGCCCCGAGAAATCCACCTTTCTGTAACACCTTTTTCTTTTGTGTTTGAGACACTCGCTTCTGGACTAAGGTTCGGAGTCAGTGGTACGTTGCCTTTTAAGATATTGAGTCCAATCTCGCACAGACAGCACACGAGAGCAGGGTCCACACCGCGTACAATGGTTCGGACTAACTCGGGTGGGGCCGTCTTCAATACACGGAGCGTGGGAGCGTGCTTCCGTACTCGCGCAGACATCCTGTACAACTAATGCTAGAACCCACAACTCTGCTCTTTTTATCTACTTCAGAGACAAAAAATCAACCCTGCTGTGGTATTCATTCTTTTTTATTATCCCCATCATCAAAACACACACACCCCAGCTGGGGGAGCCACTGTAGGTGTGTTTACATTATTTTTGCATGTACACGTGGTGAGTCTCTCCGGGAAAGATGCCGGTCCGTAATCGAAGGTGGTCGGGGGTGGTTTGCTTCAGGTCGAAGAGCATATACCCGTGCTGAGGGGTTGTCGCATCTTTAAAGGCTTCCAATGCAAACGGTGTGCGGCCGGGATACATCTGTCTCGCCAGGTGCAGCAGTTGAGTGGTATCTCTCGGGTTTTTGAAGACCACCATGTAGTGGGCATTTAAGCTGATGTTCCGATGTTCTTTGTTTTTACTGAACAGATTCTGCACAATGTAGATGATGCTGAGCCGTCGATGATGGCTGCCTTTGGTAAAGAGTTGGGTGACCCGCGCATCCGTCTCCGCCATGAGATCATCCAGAACCACCAAGGTGTCGGGTTCCAAATCGGCCAGGTTAGGTAGGCCTTCCACGAACGTGATGTGGGGCATTGCTGCATACGCTTCCTGCCATTCTCCGTAACACCACACGACTCTGGCAATGGGTGGAGTGATCATGCTGTCGGCGTGTTGAAGGAGCTTCCTGACGAAGTGCGTTTTGCCGGAGCCCGTCGGTCCTGCGATGACGCAGGTGAAGGGATGCTGCCACCGAGGGTCCATGGTTGAAGGTGTATCCGCTGTCGTGGTAACCCGCTCTTGTAAATTTGGTACGAGTGAACTGGAGTGGTGGTGGTGGGCACAACGTCGGTTGTCGTTGTCTGTTCACGTTCAGGGATGATGATGGTGGTGATGGGTACAACGTGGGTCGTCGTGGTTGTCGGTTCACTGTGAGGGATGAAATCCGGTGGGTCTTCAGACGTAGTGGATGTACATGGTGTAAGTGTGGAGCTTACACTCGTTGTGGCTTGTACACGGGGTGTGGCGGTGGTGGTGACTGGGCTGGATACGACTGGTGTTCTCAGTTGGTTAAGTAACGTGCTGACATAGGCTACGTCGTAAAACACACCTCCGTACAACACACTCAGCAGGGTTAGCACTAGTACACCAAAGCCCACTTGCACTTTGCGCGTTTTGGAAGACGCTGTGTTCAGAGACGGTTGCACCGTGTTCATGGTTGGACGTGGAATGAAGGAGGACGGTAGTGGTGTCTGGTTTTATAGCCGTTTCACCTGGTTGGCAGCGACCCAGGAATTGAAGGAACTGGGCCAGCCTTGCCATTTGACGAAATGAAACAGTTTGCCACGTCGACGTTCCGTTTTCAAAATGTGCTCCACCGTGTAGTAGTCTTGCTGTGATTTTACGACAGGCTGTAATTCCGGCTCGTAAAACGTGCCTAGCAGCGGTTCCCCTTGAAGATCTTCCAGTTCGTAGACTCGCCGCTGTCGGGGTAGGCGCCGTTTAATCAGGAAGTGCTCATCGCTCCAGTTGGGCAAGTAACTTTTCTCGAACTTGCCCTTGACTTTACTGATCCGTACAGGGTCCCCGACCTTGAACATCTCCTTCGTCGTTCGCTGCGATGGCCTGGGGTACAAGACACGCCGGACTTGGGCTTCATTGCGTTGGGTCACGGTAATGGGGGCTCTCTGTATACTTCGATGATAGGCTCGATTGTAACCCCTCACCAGTTTCGGGAGAACATCGATGTACCGCCTTGTATTCTTATAGGTGAAATATTTATACATGCGACCTTTAAATGTCCTGTTGAACCTTTCCACCACGGATGCCTTGGTCTCGTTGTACGTATGGAAGAAAAACACCTTCTGGGCTTTCAGAAAGGCTTGGAACGGTCTGTTGAGGAAATCCGTGCCTTCGTCGGTTTGCAAATACAAAGGTTTGCGCCCGGTCTTGAAGATGTCTTTGAACGCCGCTATGAGATTCGCCCCCGTTTTCGTGCGGATGGGTACCACCCACGCATACTTGGATAGGATATCGATGCACGTCAAGATATACCGATTCCCATCGTTGTGTTTGGCAAAGGCGCTCATATCGACCAAATCCGCTTGCCACTGGGCATCTATTCCTCCCACGATGACCCGGTTCCGTAGAAAATGGCGACGGATAGCTCGATGTAAGGTATAGGTGTCTTGTTTTCTTAACCAATCTCGGACTTGAGTACGTTGTATCCCCTGGGGTTTGGCCGCTCGATAGAGAGCCGACAATGCACTATAGGCCGCCGGACTGTCGGGACTGTAGTATAAGTTATCCAACACCTTCTCCCAGCGCTTCATGGTGACACAATGATGATGGACCCGGAGAGTATGGTTTATTTATATCAAGTTTCTATCGCCGTTGTGTTGGTTGACTCAGTCCAGCCGGATAGCCTATAGCCTCGTCGTCGTCGGGTTCATGTAGTTGTTGTTCATGGGGTTCAGCCAGCGCGTCCTCCATAGCACGAGCCCACGCCAACTCGTCTGATGATCGCTCGTCCGGTGTAAACAGCTGGTCGACAATAGGCACTACTTTCTCCAAGGCTGACCTCAGATGGGGGTCTAGGGTGAAGCTTCGCGTAGGGTCTTGGTAGCGGCCCAGGCGTGCGAAGAAAGGCCCACGGTATACGTAGATGGCATTGTCTATGTGGATGAGGTGTCCGTCGAGCTCGTCGCTCAACACCCGTTTAAATTTGGTCCACCCGTCACGCTGTAGCGTCACCGTATTCGATACGGTCTCAGCGGGCGACCAGCAAATAGCTCCACAGTCTTCCACCAGGGTGACTTTATCTTCATAGACGTGTAACCCCACCTGGGGTGTAAGGGGCAGGATGGCTCGTAGGACGGATGACATGCTTGCTCCAAATGTCGAACGGTGAATGACACACACTCTGTCTGACCCTCGTATTTATAGTGTCAATACCACAGCGCCAGGGTCAATAGGGCACAGACTAGTATGCGGCCAACCAGCCGGTGCTGGTTCCGGCGTGAGCGCTCGTGGTCCATAGCCCGAGCATCAAGGATGGCTGTCATAGTCCAGTAGTGGTGAGTAATGGCACGCCTCTCCATCGAGTGCACTCTGTGGAGGACCGCTTCTGTGAACTCGTTCAGGATGTGGCGTCGTCCCTCGTTGTCGTCGCCATCTGCAAACATGGACCGGACCACTGCTCGGTAACCCGTGAATGAATTCACCACGGTGGCGTACTGTAAAATGCGAGTCGCATGGGGCTGGATCTCCGCCATGGCTCTGCAACCGTAGAAATGAAGGTGTAGGATCCAGAGGGACGTGTTTTATAGACCAGGTCACACATGCGCGCCTAGACGTCGGGTGTAGTCCGTAATACGTACTATTCTGATGGATTAGTGCAAGGCAACAACAACAAACAGGTCAGCGGGCCGGGGGAAACCCCCCCAGCCAGGGTGTACAGTCCGTGGGACTACTTTCTGCCCGCGGAGGCAGACCACATCATCACCAGACCGCATCACCGCGGAGGAATACATGGAACTATTTTTGACCTGCAAAGGCTATCTATTGTGCCGGAGAGGGCCGGACATTGCCGGAGATGACACCGGACGTGCCGCCATCTTGAACATACGTGCCACCATCTTGGAAATGGCCCATAATGCACCGGGGCAAAATACTCGCTTCTGATTGGACGAGAGCCGCCACGTGACCGCCACAAATTCATCTCATTTGCATAAATGCTAAGGAATCGGTCTTTTATATACTACTGAGACTATTCAAACCACCGTCTCCATTCCACCGCTGAGAAAAAGGTGGAGGCTATCAAACAGCCTTATCAATCTGCAGGCCAAGAATACCACTGTCCAAAGTGACGTACCTACGGCTGAGCAAAATTATAATATTCAAACTACCGTCTTCATTCCACCGCTGAGGAAAAACTGCTTCAAAGCAAGGGAGACTATTCAAACCACCTTCTCCATTCCACCGCTGAGGAAAAGGAGAAAGCTATCAAACCGCCGTCTCAATCTGCCGCTAACTATCCGAAGTGCCGTATCTACTGCTGAGCAAAAGTATAATATTCAAGCTACCGTCTTCATTCCACCGCTGAGGAAAAGCTGCTTCAACGCAGGGGAGACGATTCAAACCAGCGTCTCCATTCCACCGCTGAGAAAAAGGAGGAGGATATCAAACCGCCGTCTCAATCTGCCGCTAAATAATAACACTATCCAAAGTGCCGTATCTACCGCTGACCAAACGTATAATATTCAAACCACCGTCTCCATTCCACCGCTGAGGAAAAGGAGAAGGCTGTCAAACCGCCGTCTCAATCTGCCGCTAACTAATAATACTATCCAAAGTGCCGTATCTACCGCTGAGCAAAAATATAATAGTCAAACTACCGTCTTCATTCCACCGCTGAGTAAAAACTGTTACAAAGCAAGGGAGACAATTCAAACCACCGTTTCCATTCCACCGCTGAGGAAACGGAGAAGACTGTCAAACCGCCGTCTCAATCTGCCGCTAAATAATCATATTATTCCAAAGTACCGTATCTACCGCTGAGCAAAAGTATAATATTGAAACTACCGTCTTCATTTCACCGCTGATGATACTTCAAACTACCCCTGTGATAAAGTATTATACCCAAAGTGCCGTCTTCAATCCACTGCTGTGGAAATGTATGGTCCCAGAGATTTCTCGTGATCGCTTACATGAAGTATCGACCGACAATTCCCAGCCGAAATCGTCTCGATCCCTCCTGCACCCGATAGTCTCGATCCCTCCTGCACCCGATAGTCTCGATCCCTCCTGCACCCGATAGTCTCGATCCTTCCTCCACCCGATAGTCTCGATCCCTCCTGCACCCGATAGTCTCGATCCCTCCTGCACCCGATAGTCTCGATGCCTCCTGCACCCGATAGTCTCGATCCCTCCTGCCCCCGATAGTCTCGATCCCTCCTGCACCCGATAGTCTCGATGCCTCCTGCACCCGATAGTCTCGATCCCTCCTGCACCCGATAGTCTCGATCCCTCCTGCACCCGATAGTATCTCCATCATTCCACCGATTGAACGTAATCAAATGCACAGATGAGCCTGTCATGCTTTTTTAATTGTCTAACAGCTGTCATTTTTTGTCACAAAATAGCGCGGAACTCGCAGTTAGCTGAATGCCAAGAGTTTGGCTCTATTACAGTCCTCGCGTCCACGATCGATAAAACATTGTCTCATTGGACGAAATATTATATAGGCTAAATGAAATTGCTTGTTTTATAGTCAACCAAATACTCTGTTAAATGAAGTCTTCGTTGCGAAACAAGCAGACAGAATTGTTTCACATAAAACATAGTCCACTAATTCACGTGTAGTGTGAACAAAAACAAGGTAAAGGATACGACTGATTATACCGTCAAAACGCAGGCTTTCACTTTATTTATCTAAATATACAATTGTTTACGAGATTCCACAACTTCGTTTTTAATAAATTTCAACTAGCCAATTCGACAGCATGATTCGGGTCATACGCGCCGGGTTGATAACTGCGCACTAATTATGCTAACACGGTGATCAACTCTGATCAACTCGCATCACTTGACGACACAAAAATTGTGAATTGTGGGACAAATGGACCGTCTGACCACTAACAAAAATTACAAAATGGAACGCATCCCAGGTCAATCAGGTTCACGGCATCAAAGTGCCGATGAAAGTTTGGCAGGCAGTCAAGAAACTTGTACGACAACAATGTATGGAAAAGCTTTCGGCCTGTTCCAGACAATAATATACCAGTGCTCGCTTTCGGTCCGTGGAGCATCGCCAACAGAAGTGGTACCGGTGTGAAGGTGAACCTTGTCCTGGTTAGTGGTTGTCCATCGGATGATCATTACTGAGACAGGTTGTTCATGGACAACATATAATGTTGTGAGTTGTTCGGGGGCAATTGGTTCCAGTTTAGGTTGTCCATGGATCACTATATCCGGGGATATTTTGTCCGCCACCAAATGAATTTACGGGGGGGTGGTCACTTCAGTGCCTTTTTTTTATTTTCGTTATCCTTTGGTATAGAGGGCGGAAACTCTGAGTCAAACTCTACAACTAAATATACAATAATTCAGTTTTGGCAAATAAATTATTTTATAAACTCTGAGGCAAGAAAAAATGAAAAAAAAAAAATTTAAAAGAAATATGGTTAAAACTCATGGTCCAGTCACATCTGTGTGGTCGCCATTTTTATTTTAATTGATCGACCCATGAGGATCAGTGTGCCTCCCCACCCCCCGCCTAGTAGGTTTACAGCATGTCAGTAATGTTCTGTTCAAAGTAGGCAAGCATAATTTTGTGAAAACATGCAGAATACAATATGAGTATTGTCAGAAGCAAGCCATCCAAAGTCCATGGATGTTTGTATATTAACAATGTTACAGAGTAATGGTATTCATTATGTAGACTTCAGTTTGTTAGACACGCTGCAAAAAAGAATCATTATGCAGAGGTAACTATTGACTTTGGACAAGCTCCGAAGTAGACGACTAAATAAAATGGACATACTTTCGTTTGCTCATGCATAGTATTGGGTAAGGATCTGCGCAACCCCAGTCAAATCAGGTCATGATGACCGTTGTATTGTGAGAGTGATCACTTTCCCACTGTTTTAAAAGCTGTTCATTCAGCTAATGACCCTCCTTTAACAAGGTATAATTTTAAGAGAGCAAATTGGCTAGATTTTGAAAAGCTTTGTTTACAAAAATTACAAACGGACTCTTTAACTAATGTTCCAGATTCTATAGAGTTATTCTCGCATATGCTGATTGAAATTGCTAATCAAACCATACTCACATCCTCAGGATTTGCACATATTAAACGAGAGATCCTGAAGGATCTTGGCGCCCACCATTGTCCAATAATTGTAAGCTAATGACAAGAGGATCTTCTTGTCCATTGTTACTAGAAAAAACGTTTGATTTGTAACTTTGTTTACAGAATTTCGAATGTGCGCAAAAAAAAAGATCAAAAAAGGGACACTGGAAAACACCAAGATATAATATCTCTAAGTTTCAAGATTTCTAGATACTGTACTTATGTCGGTTGTTATAGTACAAGAGAAATGAGCAAAGTTAGTCTGAAAGTCAATGTACATGTACGGAAGATCCTTCATCTTCGCTTTGTGGTATTTTTTCTTTTCTTTTTTTTTTGCACGTGTCTTCATTGGGTATTGGAAGCGAAGACAAATCTCTTTGACACTTTGGCATACATAAGATTTTATAATTAAGAACGAATGCTAATTCTGTTCTGTTTACTGGGCTAGTTTGAGATATCTCTTTTAAGATACCATGCTCGAAAATAGTAAGATGGTACAATAATACTGAAGGGATCCGGTCCGCGCAGTAATGTTGAAACATCGAAAGTGTCGGAATCCTGATTATCTCCCTTGGATCGTAACATGCAGTAGTCTACAGTTGTCGAGCTGTGACACTGTGTCCCAAGAGTGACGTCCCTTCATGTAGATGACCAGCCGGCAGATGAAAGGGTGGGGCAGTTCACTTGCAACTGCATGGACTAAAGAAAACTGATTTAAAATTTGAAGAAATACATTTTAATTCCAAATTATTTGAACTCCTTGATATGGAAGGTGAAGATATGGATATTCTCTATAGTCAATATATCGAATATGCCCCACCGTTTGATCCGCCGACTCTTGTGATGCAATGTCACAACTCGGGAATACCGTATTAATTTGAAGCGTAACTTGGATTTTCGAATCGGACCAAAAAAGGTATCTTGCACAACTAGGCCCCATGTGGGACCCGTGTACAAAATTTCAGAAAGATCAATGAAATATTTCCTGAGAATTCACGATAACAATGTTTCAAGGGGAAATTCAAGATGGGCGCCTGTTGGCCATATTGGATTTTCGAATCGGACCGAAAAAGGTATTTTGCACAAGTAGACCCCAAGGGGAACCTATGTACCAAATTTGAGAAAGATTCCTGCAGCAATTCCTGAGAAATCACGATAACAAAGTTGCATGGGAAAATCCAATATGTCCACGTGGTGGCCACATTGGATTTGCGAATCGGACCGGAAAAGGTATCTTGCACAACTAGACCCCAAGAGTAACATGTGTACCAAATTTGAGAAAGATCCATGCAGCAGTTCCTGAGAAATCGCGATAACAAGGTTTCATGGGGAAATCCAACATGGCTGCCTGGTGGCCATATTAGATTCTCGACTCGGATCAGAAAAGGTATCTTGCACAACTAGACCCCAAGGTGAACCTGTGTACCAAATTTGAGAAAGATCCATGCAGTAGTTCCTGAGAAATCGCAATTAACAGTTTCATGGGAAAAAACCAAGATGGCCGCCTGATGGACATATTGGATTTTGCAATCGGATCAGAAAAGGTATCTTGCACAACTGGACCACAAGGGGAACCTGTGTACCAAATTTGAGAAAGATCCATGCAGTAGTTCCTGAGAAATCGCGATAACAAGGTTTCATGGGGAAATCCAAGATGGCTGCCTGGTGGCCACATTGGGTTTGCGAATCGAACCGGAAAAGGTAGCTTGCACAACTAGACCCCAAGGGTAACATGTGTACCAAATTTGAGAAAGATCCATGCAGTAGTTCCTGAGAAATCGCGATAACAAGGTTTCATGGGGAAATCCAACATGGCTGCCTGGTGGCCATATTAGATTCTCGACTCGGATCAGAAAAGGTATCTTGCAGAACTAGACCCCAAGGTGAACCTGTGTATCAAATTTGAGAAAGATCCATGCGGCACTTCCTGAGAAATCGCGATAACAAGGTTTCATGCGGAAATCCAAGATGGCTGCCTGGTGGCCATATTGGATTTTCGAATCGGACCGGAGAAGGTCTCTTGCACAGCTAGACCCCAAGGGGAACCTGTGTACCAAATTTGAGAAAGATCCATGCAGTAGTTCTTGAGAAATCACGACAATAACGTTTCATGGGAAAATCCAAGATGGCTGCCTGGTGGCCATATTGGATTTTCTAATCGGAAAAGGTATCTTGCACAACTAGACCCCAAGGGGAACCTGTGTACCAAATTTAAGAAAGATCCATGCAGTATTTCCTGAGAAATCGCGATAACAAGGTTTCATGGGGAAATCCAAGATGGCTGCCTGGTGGCCATATTGGATTTTCGAATCGGATCAGAAAAAGTATCTTGCACAACTAGACCCCAATGGGAACCTGTGTACCAAATCTGAGAAAGACCCATGCGGTACTTCCTGAGAAATCGCGATAACAAGGTTTCATGAGGAAATCCAAGATGGCTGCCTGGTGGCCATATTGGATTTTCGAATCGGACCGGAAAAGGTATCTTGCACAACTAGATCCCAAGGGGAACATGTGTACTAAATTTGAGAAAGATCCATGCAGTAGTTCCTGAGAAATCGCGATAACAAGAATTGTTTACGGACGGACGGACGCACAGACGGACGCTCCGACTGACGGACGGACGATGGACCACGGACGAAAAGTGATTTGAACAGGCTAAAAAAACATGGTTTAACGATGACTGTAGAGATGCAAGGAAATGTAGGAAGAAAGCTGAACGGTGCTTCCGCCGACATCCTAATTTTGTAAATTTGAAAGATCTCAGAATTACAAGAGCTAAAGCTCGTAGAACCATGAAACAGAACAAACGTGATTCTTGAAAAAATTATGTTTCTGAGATCAATACACATACTCCTATAACAAAAGTTTGGAACATGATCCACAAAATTAAAGGTAAAAGCTCCAAGTCCAGCGTTCATCATCTCAATGTTGGAAATCAGTTGATAAATGACAAGAGTGGAAATTGCAAACAAGTTAGGCGAAACAATTGCCAAAAACTCTTCGTCAGAAAATTATGTACCTAAATTTCAAAATTTCCAACAAAGAAAAGAGAAGAATGAAATAAAATTTCCTCTAATAAACCGTGAAGGCTATAATGCTTTGTTGTCAATGAACGAACTTCATGCTTCTCTCGTGAAAGCAAACGATTCTGCTGCAGGCTTTGATAATATTCATTATCGACTTTTAAAGCATCTACCAGAACCCTATTACTCTTATTTAACAGACTTTGGGTGACAGAAGACTTTCCACCATCATGGCATAATACCATTGTTATACCAGTCCCAAAACCTGGCCGTAGCAATACAGACCCCGGTAGTTATCGTCCGATTCCACTGACTAGCTGTGTTTGTTAAACAATAGAACGCATGATAAACGATCGCCTTGTTTGGTACCTTGAAACTGAAAAGAAACTTATTGATATTCAAGCTGGTTTCCGTAAAAGTAGAAGTACCATTGACCATTTAGTTATATTAGATTCATATGTCAAGATCGGTTTCGCAAAAAATGAAAATGTGATTTCTATTTTTTTTTTTTTTTTTTTTTTAGAAAAAGCCTATGATACAACTTGGAAATACGGAATTTTAAAAGACCTTTATACTATGGGATTAAAAGGCCGTTTACCCATTTTTATTTCCAACTTTCTGAATGATAGACAATATCAAGTTCGTTTGGGTTCAACCATGTCTGATCACTTCCATCAAGATCAAGGTGTCCCAAAAGGTAGTATTTTGTCTACTACTCTGTTTAGTATCAAGATGAACGGCTTAGCTGCAGGTTTGAATACATCAATTGATGGTTCACTGTCTATAGATGATTTCAACATATCGTGTAGTGGAAAAAGTATGCATAATATTGAGAGAACATTACAACTCTGTCTAAATAGAATTCAAAATTGGTGTCTAGAAAATGGTTTCAAGTTATCCAGAGCAAAGACAAATTGTGTACACTTTTGTTAAAAGTATTTCTAGCACAAAGATGCAGTACTTCCATTAGATGTGACTGAAATCAAGGTAGTAAAAGAAGTCAAATTCCTAGGAATATTGTTTGATCACCGATCAACGTTCTTGTCGCATATAAATTGCCGGAAAGCTAAGTGCACAAAAGCTCTTGATTTGTTGGAGGTAGTTGCCAGCTACAAGTGTGTGGGGGATGATCAGCAGACGCTTCTCCATTTATATCGATCCCTTATTCGTTCTAAGCTTGATTATGGATCTATTGTTTACAACTGTGCAAGCAAGTCAAACTTGGCAAAGCTAGATCCTATTCTCCATCAAGGACTAAAACCTTGCCTTGGAGCGTTCAGAACATCACCTAAAATGTCGAAAGCGAAAATGTCGAAGCAGATGAATCTCCTTTGAAACTTCGACGAATTAAACTAGCACTGCAATATATCAAATCCTGCATATAACTGTGTTTTCATCCATCAATACGTAGATTTGTATTTAAAAAGAACCCTTCATTATTCCACCTCTTGGAATTCGTATGAAACCACACATTGTAGCAGCTGGTATTAAGCTTAGTCAAATTTTGCCTAACAAGCTCTTACCAGAATTTGGTCTATCGAGAGAAAAATACAGATAGCATCAATATATTTATACAGATGGTTCTAAAGATGGTGAGCGAGTAGCGTGTGCTACTATCTTTAATTCCGAAACTGAAACCTTCCAAGTAAAAGTTCGATTTTTACTGCCGAAACTAAAGCTCTATTGTTAGCTTTAGAAGGTATTGGGTCTACTATAAGAGGAAAATATGTCATATTCTCAGATTCACTGTCATGCGTTCAAGCGATTGAGAGTGGAACTTTAACTCATCCCACCATTTTGAACATTTGACAATTTTATGATCATATATTTTATCAACAGATTGATGTTGTGTTTTTTGGTTGCCTAGCCACGTTGGCATCAAAGGAAATACTGAAGCTTATGAAATGTCTAAGGCAGTCCTAGATAATGAGGGTGCTCTTGTTAGAATCTCACAAAGCGATTTCAGACCCTCTACCTGTGTTTATGTGAGAAAGCTGTTTCAATCTTTATGGGATGCTGTGGAGAATAACAAACTTCAGGAATTTAAAAAAACTGTAGGATATATTCATCTGAGTAGCCAGAAAAGTTTCGATCAAGCCATGATCAGGCGATGTAGAATCGGCCATACCCGATAAACTCACGAACATTACTAAAAAAGGAACCAGCCGCAAGGTGTATTCCATGCCACGAAGATCTCACAGTGAACCATACTCTGATCGACTGTATAGATTTTAAGATTGTAAGAGATTCTTATCAAGCAGCTGCTTTAGAACATCTTTTAGTCGGGTAAAACAAGACTGTATTTTAGGTTATTTGAAAGAAATCGGTTAGCTGCATAAGTTTTAATGTATATATAAGTTGTTGGTGTGTTATGTTGATTTCTTCTGGATTGCTGGGTTGTTGGCTTGTTTTTGTTACAGTGGTTCTCCTTCGTTACAGGTGTCCCTGCTTGGTAAGAGATACACTTTTCAATCATGTTGTCGACTTCCTTGTCAATGGTCGAGAATGAGACTTCCTTTGTAATTAACTGTTTCGTCTTCTCACAACCTTGATTTCCCTGATGAGCAAAAGACACTGTTTGGCGTTGCAGCTTTAGTAGTATGACAATCTGTAAATCTCGGTAGATTAGGTCACCGTTTTGGGAAACACAAGTTCATTAGAAAGTTAATCAAATGATGTCATAGTCCCCTTGTAAGCTGTTGCCTTTCGTCCGGGCTTGTGATTGGCTGTTATATTTAGCAGACCGTTCAAGTCTAAGTCGCAGAGTCCAAGCTGTCTTCACCATAAGGATCATGGAGCCTGATTTTTCTGGAACCATTCACCATAATGTGCTGTATATGATTTCCTGAAACATTTATTTTGTAATTTACTATCATATTACTATATCACATCATTGATCAGCTGATCTGATGATCATCTCCTTCCCTTTATTGTACATTGCCATATATATCTCCTAGACTATTCTCTCCCTGTCTCCTTTTCGTGATTTAGCCATGTTGTATGTTGCTGTCCACTGTGTATGTTTAAGGGAGTATCTTGGGTTCAAGTGAACTCTTGTTTTTCTATCTGACGGTCACATATTTTATCATTTTCCGTCAGATGGCTTGATAGGACTATACATCATCGCTCTCAGGTATAAGTATCTAATACCGCTCAAGCCTGGGATAGGGGCCGTGTGGGCCTGCCATTCAAGATGTCCAAATGAACAGCTACAATAAAAGCGTGGCTGGGATACAAATGTTCACAGGGACCACTATTGGTTCTTGTAGTGTTTTTATAAATATGCAGTCAGTATAATTGTAATGTTGAATTGTTGCCTGTGGACAAAGATTCTGCTGCTGGACGTTTCATCCCCGAGGCTTTCCCTCTGTACAAATCATTGTGATTGTAGTATTGTGACAATCGTCGCAATGTACCAAAATCGAATTTGCTTCTTCATATATACCAATTTAAAGACTATCACTATAAGGCCGTGGGGTCCATACTTCATGTAAGAAAGCACGAGAGAGATATCCTCTCCTTATTGGCGTTTACGCCAATGGCATTCAACTTTAATAGGGTGGGTGGGTGGGTGGGTGGTGGTGATTGGAGACCGTGATACATGGACATTGAACAAGGAGTATTTCTGTGACCGGCAGAATGAAGCGACAGAATGGCCGTATGCTGTCTGTTTTGGGGGAGACGTCAGAATGGCAGAATGAAAATCGTGGCCGTGTAGGCCTTCTTTTATTTTGGCGACGGCACTATGGCACAATGAAGCTCTCTCAATTTATCAAGTATTTACAAATAGGACTATTACTGTGGCCGGCAGAATGAAGCGGCAGAATGACCGTAGTCTCCCTTATTTGGGGAAGACGGCAGAATGGCACAATGAAAATTATGGCCTTGTACTCGTTTTTTTTTATCACGGCAGAATGTCTCAATTAAACTTTCTCAATTGATCAACTATTTAATTAGTCTTTTTTTTTATCACGGCAGAATGATCCAACCGATCCAATTCAACCTTTCCAACTTATCAACTATTTAAAATATAAAAACTAGAAGGATTTCTCTTTTTTTTTGGGTGCACGGCACAATGTCACTTTCTCAATGTATCAAGTATTTAAAATACAAGGATTTCTGTGATCGGAAGAATGAAGTGACAGACTGACCGTACTCTTTGTTAATTTTTTTTAGACACAAAATGTGTTAATGTTACATACATATATGTAGGAGGATTTGACATCGATTGAAAAATGTAGGCCTACATATACAGCAAGGCTACCAAAGAGTTCGCCTGGTATTTCCTTCCGATATGTATTATTCTTTCCTTGCCATGCTTCATCCACTCCAGTTGTGTACCAATTCATAAACATCCCCTCCATCGTGAAATGATGGACAATGTGTATGGCATGTGTATGGCAAGTTTAGGCTCAATTGTTTTACTTAATTGGAAAGTAAAGCAGAGCCTGTGTTCAGTGATCCGTCAGTTCAGCTACTTGGATAGTTTCTTTGGTCGCTGTTCTATCTCTTAATCTGCATGCATGCGAGACCTTGGAAAGTAAAGCAGAGCCTGTGTACTGATCCGCGAGTTCAGCTGCTTGGGTTCTAAAACTTAAGTATTTTGTGGAAAATACGTCTCGTCACAAATTATGTAAAGATTAGTTGTAAAAATATGTATTGTTATATAAATAGGCCGATTCTCTGCAAATGTTATCATTACCCGAACACATCCTCCAGTGCGGAGGCAAGGAGTAGGGGGAGGGGGCGGTGCGTACCCCTCTCACCAGGTCTTAAATCCGAGAATGTCTCCTGATCAGTACTCCATTTCTGTGGAGTGTTTGTTGGCGGTTTCAAGTCATAAATCTTTAAGCCATCCGGAATGACCCGAATATTTCAGGGAACATATTTTCGAAGGATCTGGTCTGTTTGATGTTGTGCTTTGTATTGGTAATTTTGGTGCATCTTCCATGTAAGGATCACGAAATTGGCGAAGAGTGTCTTTTAGCGGCGTTTGAAACATTTCCATAAGGGGTCGGTGGTCGGGCTGAGAGTGGTAAATCACTTTGTCTGTCGGCCTATACTACTGCGGTAATGTATCTCTTCATAGAAACGGCGTTTGGCAGTGTCAACCAGTGTTAGGGAGGAATGTATGTCAAGTCGAGTGTCAAAGCGGTGTTAGGGAGGAATGTACGTGAAGTCGAGTGTCAACCAGTGTTAGGGAGGAATGTATGTCAAGTCGAGTGTCAAAGCGGTGTTAGGGAGGAATGTACGTCAAATCTAATGTCAAAGCGGTGTTAGGGAGGAATGTGCGTGAATTCGAGTGTCAACCAGTGTTAGGGAGGAATGTATGTGAAGTCGAGTGGCAAAGCGGTGTTAGGGAAGAATGTACGTGAAGTCGAGTGTCAAAGCGGTGTTAGGGAGGAACGTATTTGAAGTCGAATGTCAAAGCGGTGTTAGGGAGGAATGTATGTGAAGTCGACTGTCAAAGCAGTGTTAGGGAGGAATGTATGTGAAGTCGAGTGTCAAAGCGGTGTTAGAGAGGAATGTATGTCAGGTCGAGTGTCAAAGCGGGATTAGGACTTAGGGTTAGGTATGCTTCATAACTATCAGGTTTAGGGTCAGTTCATGCTATAGAAGTCAGATAATTTCTCCACCAAAGCGTAACTAGGGTAATGTCGAAGCTGGGTGTTAGGCATGAGTGTGCTTGAAGTTGACTTTCAAAGCACTGTTAGGAAGGAATATATCTGAAGTGCAGTGTCAAAGTGGTATTAGGGAAAAATGTACGTGCAATCGAGTGTCAAAGCTGTATTAGGGAGGAATGTATGTTTAGGTGAGTGTCAAAGCAGTGTCACGGAATGTATGTCAAGTCGAATGTCAAATTGTTGTTAGGGAGGAATGTACGTGGAGTCAAGTGTCAAAGCGGTGTTAGGGAGGAATGTATGTGAAGTCGAGTGTCAAAGCGGTGTTAGGGAGGAATGTACGTCAAGTCGAGTGTCAAAGCGGTGTTAGGGAGGAATGTACGTCAAGTCGAGTGTCAAAGCGGTGTTAGGGAGGAATGTATGTCAAATCGAGTGTCAAAGCGGTGTTAGGGAGGAATGTATGT